>JAZGTI010003282.1:0-32090 GCA_036877585.1 Botia kubotai
GTTATAACCCTCTATTTGTCCTGCTACTCTGCTGCCATGTCTGATAAGGTAGTTTACTCAAGATTAATGTGTTGGTTTAGTCCTGTCTGATCTCAAATATCTTACATATGATATCAGTCATAATGTTAATGTAGTAAGATTTAATCTTTGTTATTGTAGATAAAACTGATCTGTATTGAGTCTGATCAGTGTTAGTCAAGCTCAGCATGATGTCTGTTTGCTAAGCATAGTTCAGTCTGACCGTTATCAGTGTAGCTCAGTTTAATCAATAAAACCTCAAGGCAGTCTGAACTGTTAGCACAGCTACATCTGCTCAGTTAAACCAGGGACCGAAAACTGGATCTGAGCTGAAACAAATATTGGTGATTTGTCAGTTAGTTGAGCAGTGAGTTTAAATGCGTATTTTGCAGTGTACACACTGTCAAGTGTACATAAAATGTAATAAAAAGGGACAAAGACACCCCCACTGCTTAAGGCACTACAGACAAAAATAAAACCACATAAAATTACGAAAAAATGGTGACCAGTTACAAATTATACATGTAAAATATACATTTCTACTGTATGCACATTGATCCCAAAACGTATTTGAACATTTGTACAGTATTTAGTTTTATATTGGTGAACGCTGCAATACCAAAGTGTAAAAACCCTTTTCATAGTATATTTTACAGTATATTTTAATACATTTTAATAATCTATCTATAGTCTTCAAACTCACCAGTGTGGCATCCTCTGTGAACTGTTCTTTTGCCATGTGACGGATGTTGCTCTGAATCCACGTGCCTGCGGAGGGCGCCACTGAACAGCGTTTTCTTCGTCTTGCGCTGAGAGACATCCTCTTCCTAAGCCGATTAAAAACATTGAGCAATGTTTGATATTTATCTCTGATATATCCAGTATAAACTTACTGCCCCCCACATATCATCTGAAATCCACACACCTCATTTTTGGTGTTGTGTTTGGAAGCACTGCGGGGCAAACCAACTCTGCGCCGCACGTGGGGGGGGTTCTCCCCCGTTTCTAAAGGATATTCGTGAGGAACCTCACCTGTCAGTTCCTGCCGAAAAAATAAAGGACATCAGGCTTACTTTCACCAGAAACACTTTTCAGTATTTTAAAGGGCCCATAAGTGACTTTGCAGCATATTAAACGCTTGTGTTGGTCAAGGTTTCTTGGCTAACATTGGAACCTTACGTTGTGAACTTCAGAGCATACAGTAGGTGTATATAGCTTCATTTTGAAACTTATATTATATACACATATATATATAACAAATATATATATAACAAATATATATATATATATATATATATATTAAAAAATTATATTTTTTATGATACAACCTTTTAAAATCTTATGATTAACACTTAACATTAAAATAAACCTGATATAATACTAATGTAACTATGCAAATCCATATGTCATTCCGTATGCCATCATAGCTTGTTGAGATGCAAATACATGCAGAGAGTCGCCGGGCATGCTGCAGCATCTCTGAGGTGTCACATGATCCAGCATCACACTGCTGTGTGTCTCGCTGGTGATGACAGACCAGGACACCAGAGAGTGAATCCATGTAGTGAGAATGTGTGTGTGTGTGTGACACTGACCGCCTCCTGCAGACACACACGTCTGAGTTCGGCTAATCGAGTGTTCAGCTGCGCCTGCAGGCTTCTGCGTCTCTCCTGCAGCTCCACCATCCGCTCGGCGCGCTGCTTACCGTCCACACCAACCTGCAGCTCTGTGCGCACGCAAATCACACACAGCAAGGTTACACACTCACTAAAACTGCACAAGTGAAAACGCATAACAAGACCCCTTTAACATGTTCGTACACAGTCCCGCTTAATGACACATACTTAATATTTCATTTAATTTAATTTCCCTTTAAATCCACACACAAGTACACAGAGGTGCTCACCGGGGCCTCCTGCAGTTATCAGGTGACCTTTGACCTCCATGTCATACGTCTTTTGCGTCACCTCGCTACCTCCTGGTTGTAAGTGTATCTACAGAGAAAACAAACACAACACACAAATGAAAGAACTATTCAGCGGGAGGTTAAAGTGATTATCACTCAGTGCACAGCTGTTATTCGTACCCTCTCACTTTATCGTAACAGTCATATGTACTGTAGCTTTTTGGACCTGTGGTCATGAAGCGAACCGGCCGGTGGGTGTTGCTCGGCAGCGCTGCAGTACTGCGAGCGGCCTGAGGGAGGAGACACTGTGCTGCTTGCTCAGTGCTTCACAAACTCAATGCCCTGAAACAGAGAACAAACCACATGAGACACCCGCACATAAGGACCCAGACTGAGAGTCGTGCTTTGAAGAAAGGGATATAATAACATCAGATCCACTACAAAGTGACACTTAATCTAGCTGATAAAAGAGATGATGGTGAGGAACACGAGGATGAGATGTGACTGAACTCGAAGAGGTTTCATTTAAGTATTAACTTTGAGATGTTTCTCCATAAAAATAAACATAAAAATAAATATAAAAACAGACACAAATAAGACGATAACCCGACAGTGAGTGTATAAAAACAAAAGTGGATCATTTGTGAGTATTTTTTCATCCGAGAAGCAGGAAATCTAAATATCTAAAACTGCGAAAGTGAATTTGCTCTCTAGGAGAAACAACTGAGATTTGACTTTCTTTGTTAGAAAGAAACATTTTAATAGCCTTTAACAGTACAATTATATGTAATAAGTTGCAATACATTGAACATACAAGGCAACCCAGCTAACAGGGAACACTCTCAGAACATTGGCTATCGTTTTCTAAGTTATCTCAAAGTTATCAAAAAGTTCTTGCAGTAACATTAGAGTAATGTTATATATCGCATATCAAAACACTATTCTTAAGTTGTTAGTGGAACATTTTTAAAAGTTACAGATGTCTGAATAACGTTTCTAAAACCAAGCATCAATGTTAATACAACGTCTAAACAAGTGGTCATTTTAAACGTTCCTAGAGCTTTCAAAAAAATGTTTATGTTGTTGTTACTAAATGGAAATGTTATAGAAATGTACTTATAACCTAAAATTGTTAGCTGGGTAGCACGCATATCAGTTTTAGATTTGAGAGGGCAATTGAGTTTATTTTCACTTTCAAAACCTCTGGTTGACCCAAGTCAGATTCATATCTGAAGCCTGAACAGTTTTCCTGTCATATTCACATGTATTATCTGTGGGAATTCTAGACAGGAACTGGACTACAGCGTACAGGAAGTGGCTTGTGAAGCAGGAAGTGAGGGCGGGAAACAGAAATGGGAGGGGCAGCCTGACCTATAACAACAATACTGAAAGAATCCTCACGCGAAAAACACTCTCACGAGAGTCACTTCCAGGATCGACCATAAACGCAAAGCCACAGACAATGAGGAGAAAGGTCAAGAACCTCAAAGCTGTGCGTTTGAAAACTGCACCTAACACCATGTCCCGTCGCCACCTACATAAACACCCAAACCACCAGCATTCGTTCCTCACAATGTAGTTTTTCATACTCCAACATTGGAAAGTGGCCACCAACAACTAGTCATTATATCTGAGTCGCAGGAGATGGGTGGATATCTGAGTGGATATCTGGACCGCCCAAGCAGCTCCTCTGTGTGAGTGATGGCTGTCTTACAAAGATGTAGCAGGTTGTTATGATGAACAAAGATCAACAGATCAACTTCACAGGTTTCTGTGAGATTACCTGGAAGAAAATAGTAACGCATGAGTGAAGCAAACGTTCAAATTAAAGGGGTAGTTGACAGCAAAGTCTTTTGAAGTCAAGGTCTCATTTGTTCTTTTATTATATATATATTCTTTAAAATTCTCCTTGTATGTTCTATGGCAGAAAGTAAGTCATGTGGGTTTGAAATGCTGTAAGTGCAAGTACATATAAAAAACGAAAACACAATGCAGGTATTGTATTTTTTCATGATCTAATCGTGCCCATGTGCAAACACACACACACACAGAGAAAGGGCAGGGCAGGAATAGATTAAAGCGAGGAAGACAATGAACGTAACACAGGTATGTGTGTGTTGCAAGAGCAAACACAGAGTCTCTGCCTGTCTTCATGTCCAGTGTTGGGTTTCACCCGCTGGAGTCACACTGTTGTCAGTTTGGGTGTGATAGGAGTCTGATCCAGCTGCTGTGCTTCAGAGATGTTGAGGAGCTCTGCAGGGCTGCAGTGGGACGTCTGACATTTTCACAGCAGAACATTTCAAGGACGTTTCGTTGCAGGTATCACAGAACTCTCCAAATGTTTTCATTACACACTTTCTCAATATTTCTACTAAGAAGGCCATTATGTTATTTTTCATAACAGCAGCATGTTATAGAGATCTTACGTGTGAACACGATTCTGTTTCTCTTGTCCTGCTAAAGCATCATTATGACTGATATAGCGCTTATGCTCATATAGCGCTTTGTAAAAGTTAGAGATCCTAAACAGACGTATAAAAATGTATGTATAAAATATGGCATCAATTTAAACTATGCTGTATAAAGATATAATGTTCTTACAATCTTTGCATTCGATGCAAATGTATTTTTTTTGTATTTTACGTCTAGTATAGCTGGACTGTGTAAACATATGGTTTACATAAATTATTTACATTAGCAGGCCAGATACCATATATATTACAAGCTGGTTAGATTAGTAGTGACCAAAGCTTATTTAAATAGGTAATGATACAAAAACAGCAGTTAATACACACATATAATATTTACAAATAAAGTAGCTTCAACACTTCAACAAGTTAACCACATGGGAACCTGCTAACAACCACTCAGAACATTTTAGCAACCGCATAGTAACACCCTGGCAACCATCCACAACACGAGCACACACACACACAAAACCTAGTTTATGTAATTCTGCCAACCAGCATTAATTAAAACTATAAATATGCACTAGACAAGCTGCGCAGTGTGTGTGTGTGTGTGTGTGTGTGTGTGTTTTACCAAATGTCAGGACAAATGGTCTGTGGATCTCAGGAGGTTTGCCAGCATTCCGCTCTCTCATGTTGAAGCCTGTATCATCACTGCTGTTCAGTCAGGAATATCTGTCCATCTCCCAGACATTCCACATTGGAATGCCCAACTGTCTGATTTTCTCCCTAAACATTTAATGTACACGTGTGTATACCGTACAATTCTGTAGCTTCATTCAGTCCAGGCTTCTTAGACCACAACAGTGGACATCCTTTATCACATCAGTATCATTCACTCTCTAAACCCTTAGACTCGAAGGGATAGTTCACCCAAAACAGAATTTTCCTTTAAAAAAAGCTTTTATTAAGTATTCCGCTAATACAATAAAGTCATGGACATTTTCTGGCAGGGAAAACAAATCATACTGTTATATCACTTAAACACAACAGTAACAATAAGTCCTCCACCTCTATAAGCTGCAAAAGTTGGAGTAAAATTGATTTGGAGTTTGTTTGTAAAAGCTGGTAACTCTCGATATGATCTGTGTGGACAGGGCCGGAAACTTTGCATTGTAAATGTCCGAATATGTCTACAAAACATATCACGTGCTTTCATTTTTAAAAGGGAAAGGAAATCCTGTTTTTCACAATGTGACCCCTTCTAGCTTTGTCACTCTCGGTTTTCATTAAACAGACAGCATGGCACATCCATCTTTCATTTCGCTTTGTTCTGTCTGTTTTCATCTCTCCTCAGACAGACTCTCTTAACGGATTCTTGCAACCTTCCCCTCGATATTGCACGTCACATCAACAATTTCAGACTGAAATGGAATTGAAGCTTTATTTTCCTCAGGACTGCAGACTCTCCTGCTCGCTCTGTCCCCTGGGGAGCTCAGTGTGTACCGAATCTCTCCTGCCTGCAGAAAACGCTGAGGAGAGAGGAGGACAGCAGGTTTTTTGGACTCTCTGTGACCTCTCTGATCCCGGCGGGATCTGACAGACACGGGTTCCGGGCTGCCGGTAATTAATTCCACTCTAATGAGAACGTGTGGACACAGCTGCATTTCCATATCGCTGACTGAACTGGACCATGTGTCTGTGTTCCATGCGACAAACATACAACTGTATGTGGGTCTGTAAGTTATATAACAGGATCAAGTGTTGATGGTGGAGTTACAGATATATAGTTCAGATATATATATTCTATAGTATAAAACTATAGAAGTGGCTGAATTATTTTTGATGCTATATTCCGATGCTACCAAATAAAGCCACCCTGACAGAGAGTTAAAGGTGCTACGCAGATGCTGCTGTGTCACATGCAGGTCACCAGGGGTCACATGACATCACCTGAAGCCAAATCTCCTGTCAGTTCTATGTTAAATATTCTCAATACAAAAACAAAAAACAGTAAAAACAAAACAGAAAAGTGCACATACAGCATCTACAGACGACCCCGTTTACAACACACTCCTAGAGATTTTGAGGTTTCCACTTCAAGCACAAGTGATGCATTTCCAAGATACAAAATGCAACCAAAACAGCCAATACACTGTGTGGTCATTAAACCAATTGAAAACAACATTTACTACGACAGTTGTGCTTATCTGTTATCTCGTACAGCAAGTACCAAATACATCTCACATCTTCCTGCACATTGGTTTCTCTTTCATAGCTCATGAGACCTAATGGAGTTCTCAATCATGTTTCTTTATAATCAACTTTGTCTCAGATCTTTCTCCTATTATTAATATTGAGCCATAACGTTAATGTGGACGGCATAATAGATTTTGGTATCTTGGCAAATCTAAGAACCGCTTGAGATAACCTTGAAATCTGAAACAGATGTGGGACTGCTGGGTTATTTTTCTCAGTTGAAAAATCTGAGATGCTGGAGATTTGGACAAAGTCTCACTTTGCTCTCCATTTGATCATAATTTGGTTTGATTTTTCTTGGCTATGAGAAACCAACACAAACTGGAGTGTACGGAGTTGAATGGAGTCAATGGGCTTCCAGGAGCTCTGCAAGTAAACACTAGTTTCCACATTGTTGCCCTTTGTTCTGCTCTACCGCACCTAGGCTACGTCTACACTAATCCCGATAAATTTGAAAACGGTGTTTTTGTCTAAAAACGCTCCGCGTCCACACTATCGTTTTGAATCGTTTACCAAAAGTCGCTCATCCACACTTAAACGCCCGAAACGCTTACGTCCCTCTACTGCGCATGAGTAAAATGCAAGATGCTTTGACCAGCGTCATTTTCGACTGGCGTTTATCTATCTTTCGGCTCTTTGAAATGACACGGCAATGTATAGGAAAGGCGGCTATTTTTTCAAACTGACATTAATCTTTAACTTAACTGTCAAAACGTAGAGCAGCGAAAACAATTGCTGTTGAATGTCATCCACCATCTTGGCTGTATTGGTCACATGACTGCGTCACATGACTAAAAAGGCGTCATTGTTTTCGAAAGCCTCCGTATTCGTGTTGCTGTGTGGACTGTGAAACGGCTTTTATAAACAATGACGCATTAATGGCGTTTTTAAATTTATCCACTTTGGAAAGTGTTTTTTGGAGAGCTATGTTTTCGTTGACTTAAAACATAGTCTCAGTGTGGACAGAAGACCAAAACAGAGAGAAAGACATGCGCTTTCAAATGAAAATTGAATGTGGAGGCCACAGTTCCTCTGACTGGCAGCAACAGCAGCTCCAGCTGAGAGGAGTCAAGACGGCTGCAGACAGCAGATGGACCCAACACATGAACCAGCTTCCCCCATCACCATCTCCATCAGAACCCAAAGCTAACGTCTCATTTGCTCTTTAAAGATGCTGTAGAACTTATTCCAATAAATCCCTTATAACAGGTGTGGAAGTTAAAGCCCCACAGACCAAAAAGTTATAAAGGTTATTTTAAACGTTCTAGAAACATTCCAAATGTCCAGTTTTGGACGCTGTATTAATGTTATTGCTTGGTAAAAAGAACGTTTTTCCAGCATTTTTTAATTCTGCAACGTTTTAAAAATGTTCCACCAACTACTTAAGAATAATGTTTTTTATATGATATATAATGTTAAAGTAATGTTCTACTAATGTTACCGCAAGAACTTCCGAGAACATTCCGTGTTAGCTGGATTTACGGTTAAAAATGCATGTCAGCTCTTTTTAAGATATTTATTTGGTATGTATATGGAGGATTAAAATAGTGCTTTACAGCAAATTGCTTCAGAGATAATTCAGTCTTTCTCAGTGTTTATAGTTATGAACATTAAAAGGAAATGATGAGGGTAAATGAGGCATGCTGGCTCCACAGGGACAGGTGTTAGAAAAGTGTGGCCACATTCTGAGTGACGCTGCCAAACCCCCTCAGTGTGCTGGCACAACCTCCACCAGCTGCACTCAAAGGTCACCCCGGGTCACGTTCGTTTCAAGACACTGGCGTTCTGCGCAGTTGGAAACGTGAAAACACATATTTACAGCACAATTAAGCACAAGAAGGTGCTTTAATGATTTTAATTTTGGGGTGAATTATGACTTTTACTGATTGTTCCTGGTTTCATTTACGTTTAAGCATTTGGCAGACGCATTCAAGTTCTACATTTTATCAGTATGTGTGTACAATGGGAATCGAACCCATAACCTTTGCGTTGCCAACATGGTGCTCTACAGAGACATTCGAGGGACACTTGAAAAACCTGGTAAAAAAATACAAAAAAGTAAACAGTACTACAAAAACATCCCATCAGCATCTCTTAATTGTCCAGGTTTTCATCCAACAGAATGTGGAGCAGGTTTTTTCAACATGCTTGTAAAAAGATAAAACAACAAATGCACCATGACAATTACACCCCGACATGAGACTGAACTGATTTCACAGGAAACCTAATCATAGAGCTTCTGTTAAGCTGTAGACGATACATGACCCTTTCATCTCGCACTCAAAGACCTCCACACACATGAAACGCTTTAAAGTCAGGTGATGGGTAGGAAATTGAGTCCCTTGGAGGACACACTGCGATAACTACCTGTACATCTGGAAGCCACATGTGGGCCAAGTCTCTCTTTTGTCTGAGAGCTATGAACTTCTACGACACTGAAAACTGACGGAGCTGAACATCGCTAAGCATAACACTCCCAGCTAGCAATTTTTGTAGCTAGCAACGTTCTCATTAAATAAAACCATTAAGAATATTATCATTTTAAAGTTCTAGGAACATTTGACTTTTTTAGACGTTGTATTAACGTTATTGCTTGGCTATAAGAACGCTATTCTGTAACGTTTTTAAAACGTTCCACTGCCAATTTAAGAATAACTTTTCTAATATACGTAATATTAAAAACATTCTACTAATGTTACTGCAAGAACTTTTATAATAATTGTAGAAGAACTTTGAAAAACCGTTAGCCAACACTATGAGAACGTTCCGTGTGAGCAGGGCTGGAGCGATCTACAACAAAATCCCTGAATCAACAACGCTGTTCCAGAGCGTCACATGAAATAATCACACTAGATATAAACACGAGAAACAGCTTTGGCAACTGTGTTAAACACACAACTGGTGTAGTAAACGAAGATCCACAAATCTAACCGAACCGTCGATAGTCTAAACCGGGCTTTCAGAAAAGTGGTTCTGAAAACAGAAGCTGTTCGGGATCAGAACACCGTGTGCATGCAAAGTATTTTATGAGCTCTTGATGCCTGAAGAAAATTTATGTGTTTCTTTCAAGTCTTTGAAGTTCCTGCTGAACATTTGAGCTGCGACTCAGAGCAGGTAAAACCCAGGCAGGTTGTCAAAACGATAACCACCACGGCAAGAAGCAGCAGGAAAAGCAGAAAAACACAACCACAGCAGCAGTGGTAAGGATAATTATAACTAGCCACAATGCTAGGGTGTTGCTGCTGGTTGCCAAAGGCATCATAATCCGGTTGCTATAGTGAGTGGTGTTTTGCATGTGACTATGCAGTTACTATGGGGTTCTAAGTGGTTGCTAGGGTGTCTGTGGTTTCTAGGTGTTTTTCTACTGGCAGTAAAAGTGAAGTCCACCTCTGAGACTCTACAAAATTCTGGCCTTTAAATACAGCGTGGCTGATCAATCATGTGATCAATTAGAAAAAAAAACAAAAAGCAAAAGAATAGCATTCAACAATTTGAGCATAAAAGACATAAAGTGTAAACAAAGTTTGTTCAAATCCCAAACCTGAAGAACGAGCAACAGTAACGGGGATCCTTGGATGAAACACTTATTTCAAATGTTTATTTAAAAGGCTTTGGTGATGCCTTCAAAGGGGAAAACAAGAAGCGTAGGTGTATCCAGAAGGGACAAATGAAAGCATTGAAAACATGAGATAATTATGAGCGCATCAGAGACAGACACAGAGTGAGCTCACACTAAAACAGCACCAAGCTGCTGGAATCACACGCATGCAAATTGGAAGCTGATTTGAATATTCAAAGCCGGTGGGAAGGATTGTGTATGCACGTGTTTTTATGTGTGTGTGTTTGTATGCAGTGTGTGTGTGTGTGTGTGTGTGAAGGTGATATCATACCATATTAGATATTAGAACGTTCCTTGTTCTGACATCTCAGGACAGTCTAACTCTTATTTCCTCCAATGTGAAGTCTCTGATCCTCTTTATATTTGGCAATGAAACAGTTCTAATGATTCAAAAGCGATCTTTATGGGTTGAGCTGGACTGCAGGCGTCAGCAGTTTTGTGGAGCATTACACACACACACAAACATCACTGCATACACACACACACACCGCCCACCAAACCGACTCTATACAGACGTGCCACTTTAATTGAGATGTTAAGTGTGTGCAAAGGTGGAAACTGTCCTGGCCAGCAGTGCTGCTAACACACATTCAGCACAATGCGATTGATCGGCCTAATCTATACAGTACATTACAGTACTAGCCAGCTAACAATTTAAGGTTGTAAAAACGTTCCCCTAACGTTTAAGTAACAAAAACACATTGTTTTGAATGTTGAGAGAGATTTTGAATGAGAACGTATCATTAGAGCAGTCAGTAGTAGACATGCGGTTAGTTAAACTCAGCCCATCAGCAATGTCACGTATGTTTGTCACATTTGTTGGCAACTGTGAGCAGCTGATACTGGGAGGAATGGAGCCGGTCTGACACTGTTGTCCTGGCATTCTGATATTACCTCATAAACCCTGAGTGAGGCATAAACCCTGCTGTTTCTGACATACACAACATGTGTACGCAAGTGATGTTGTAAGAGCTTAATTAATTTAGTAGTAATAGTTTAATACATAACAAACAAGTTTAGGTGTTAATTTGAAGAGGTGGGGGGCTCATAAATACATCACCAATTCAGCAAAACAACATTTGCTTAAAGTACGGAAATGAGGAAGTGAATGTTCCTCTGATATGTTCCACTGATACTGTGATTGATTATGATAAGTTGATTATAATAAGGCATGACATCATGTTTTTTAGCATGGTTGGCTCATGTATGTGGTTTGTGCCACAGTCGGTTGCAAGTATCTCAGTAGCTCTTAAAACACATACAGTGACGATGAACTTCTCTAGGTGACCGTCCAAGTAAACAAAAGTGAGCTCAACACAGTCAGATCTGTATCATAACGGAATATAGCAACGTTCTGAGCTAATATAGATCAAATGGATATAACAGATTACACACAGATTAGACAATGTGTGACAATGGATGCTAGTTTTGCAGAACTGTGCAGAATTCAATATCTTGCGAAAGCCACCAGCTCAGCTGAGTGATAAAGCGATGATCAATAGTCACAGGCCAGCCATTATTTTTCTTTTCAGGACACTGTCTAGAGGGTCTACCGGTTCACCAAAGTCAGGTTAACCAAACTGTGTTTTCAGTGTGAAAATGATCGCCTTCAAAACAGTGAGCCAATCCCTGCGTGCTGCATGGTCACCAAAAACGGCCAGCGTGCAAGTTTAGGTCCCATAAGATCTTGTTAGCACGGGTTTGTGTGCCCAGCAGACACATTAAACCAGCACAGACCACCTGATAAATGAAATAATAAACCCGTCATCGTATCCTTTCCCCTCCAGAGTCGGATTTTTAAAGTTTGGCGTGCTATGAAGGAGGATCCTGCGCAGATGTATCCGGAGCCCTGATGCACGCAAACGGTGTACTGTGGTAAAACTGCACCTACTACCGTACTGATCGCCTACCCGTATGTTCTCTATAATGCGATTATGACTAGATTAATCACTTAAAATGCAAAACAAACAGGGTGATGTCATGCTACTGTTTGACAACAATCCATCAGTATGCTGAAAACTGCGTTAAACGACGCAGTACAATTACACCTCAAATAATAAAAACGTAGCTGCTGTGACAGAGCGTCGATCGTAAAACAACGCAGTTTAACTGAAAAAAACAACAACTGCAAAGATCACAATCTAGGTAAACAGAAAAGTAAATCATGAAATGTGATTTTACTTTGCTCCTGGTACAAAATACAGTGATGCAGAAACGTAATTACGTTTTACCCCAAACAAAATGTAAAGCAATTCATGGGACACTGTAATTTCCATGTATGTAAAAATATTCTAAGCATAACTAACGTCAACTATCTTACCTGTTTAGTCTTGAGCTCACCTCCTGTGAGAGTTTAAAGGGAAGTCAGTCTTAGTTAACAGCGTCAAATGATTTTTATCCGTGCAGGTAAAGCCGGTAACCACAAACTCGGTTTGTAGTTGCAACACACCGCAAATTCAATTAAATGATTGCACCGACGGAAGTTAAACCGACAAAATCATAAGTTCGCACGATGAGGCTTGCGGACGCGGTCCACCGGTACCACGCAATAAGTTTTGAGCGCAGTCTAGTGGACCGAAGCGCGTTGCCAAACATGGGCGGAGCGCTTTTCCGAAACCCACTATTGTAAAGAGGTGCGGTGGGCGGGTACGTCACATGGGGGTTCGAAATAATACGTATAAGGTAAACCTTTGCCATAGTACAAATAGTAAATTCACTGTGGGTTTAAACTCGCGCATTGATGTTGATGTACAAATGCAGAGCATGCGTTCAGTTTAAGACCCTTGTGCTCTTTTAACTGCGAGTCATATTGACTGCATGTAAAAATGCAAAAAAAATGTTTTTTAAAACTTTGATCTGATGTTTGTAAACACTTTTATCATATCGTTTGTATACGTCTCGCATCATTCCACTGAATCTGTGTTTAAATCACGTACGTGGTTTCAAAAGACGCCCTAATAAAACAGTAATCTAGTGAAAACTGACACTACCTTTATTTTCCCTCAGAGACTGAGTCGTACCTTCATTTGCAAACCAATTGGCTTCAAACAGGCAACCGCTATTCACATGTAAAAGATTTCATCTACATGTAAACAACAGTTTGCTCCTCTAGTGCGTGTTGGGCTCAAATTACACTGCTACACACTGCAATCAACAAATACAAATAGAAATATTTTGTGAACAATTGTGAATTATACAATTTGACAATGCTAATATCATTTACAACAAGCACCATTTGTTAAAACTGACACATCTGTTGTTTAAATGTTCTTTAACTGTAAAAGTATTCTTCTAGTCAGTGCCGAATACCCAACATTACCAAATTTAGGAACAAATGGGCCTGCTTTGATTTTGAACGAGTGCATTTTAAAGAAAATACTTTTGGAAAATGCTTCATAATGCTTCATAGCAAATATATTCGTTGCTAATTAAAAAAATGATCCTCTTGTCTGCGGAGTCTGTTCTGCTATTAATCAAATACTTTCGTGGTTTAATCTTATCTTAATCGGCTTAATTACAGTTGACTTAATGTGGCCATATAATTTGATGTGAAATAAGCCAGGATTACAGATTACCTGGGTTATAATGGTCAGTACTGTTACTGGGTTGAGTTTTGCCGTGGTGCTGCTGCTCAAAAGTTCCCTGTCATCTGGGATGCTCATCAGACGGCAGTACGGCGGTTTAATACGAGCAGGAGGATTTCAATAGAGGGAAGTTCAGCTGAAGGGTTCAGATCATCTCCTGCCCTTCCTGGAATTCTCCGTAGAACATTCCGACACAGAGTCCTGGTGAAGGAGAGAGAGCTGAGGGAGCCCCTGCTGGGACCAGACCCCTCTTCTTCTTCTTCATCAATCACTCTACAGGACACAACCTCAGTATCTCTCTAATGACACTCACAATAACGTCCCACTGCCCACGCCGTCACGGTTACCGGTTTGAGTTTATCCGATTAAGCGTTATCAAAACCTCAAACAAATGTTCAAATTACAGTCTGAATCGCCATATACGGTACACACTTTATACAAAGCACTCCATAAAAATGTTTCACTATAAATGATTAACAGTTTATGCGTTTTAATTTTTAAAAGTGTGAAAAACGTAACAATATTCAGTCACTTTCCAGAGTGATAAAATGTTCTGGGATCAATGCAAGATAAGTTCATTGAATGATGTCATTTAACGGTAGGGTGGGAAATGTCAATGAGGTTAGCAATAACAAGCTAGCTATGAAAGCATAAGATCCCGCCTTCCGTTAAGAGCGCTCCCCAAAGCCACGCCTCCTCCACAACACACAACATGCTAATGATGGAAGATGATCAGACCGAATGCAATGATTGGATGAATATTTTATGATCCTGTACAGAAGTTATATAAATATATGTAGAGAACTCAACTTAGTGACTGCTATCAGGATGCGACTTTCAATCAGCATAACACCAAATATTTCTGTAATAAATCGCCTTTAACACAGAAAAAGTTTTTCATTTATCCATCTTTAAAAACATAAAATTAGTGTATGCAAAGTTACATACAATCTTCATATATTTTCAAATAAACAGTACTTTTTGCACGAGAGGAATTTTAACAACCTTACAGCTAAAACAATGTAGAAATATTGAATAAAAGGGCATGAAGAAGAATATGAACTTCTAACATTTAATAGACTCAACAGCACACCACAGATGTGAGACATTAACTTAAACCTGAAACATTCCTTCAGCCAAACGGAAAGCGTATTGTTCTTCACAACTCTTGAAAAATGGGACATAAGGTCGTTTCAGATGTTTTCAGAGCGTTTATAAAATGACAAATCTCCAGACAAACAAAGAGACTGTGTATCAGAAGAGGAGATGAGGTTCACTGGAAGAGCATCAGAAGATCTGGCGATGGTGGAATGATCTATGATGAAGCCAAAGTGAGATGTTTGGGCCGTTTGCCATCTGTTTAACACATTGTGGCAAACTGTCCACCCCCCTCCCTGTTCCCACAGGTGTTGCTGTTAACCCCAAACACTGACCAGAAGAAGTGACCCTCAACCAAACGTGTGTCCATTCAGAGCTCCAAACATAAACCACATCAAGAGCACAAATCTGCTCTGACACGATCATTCACTGAAACTATACAAGCGATGTGGAGTGTTGAGAGGGACTCATTGTGTGCTGGCATGACATGAAGCAATCCATGTTTTCAAGGCTGTGAGTGTTGTAGACAATAACTGCTTATTGAAAATCTAAATTTCGAACAATAATGATGTGTAAAGGACTTTAAATGGTGGTGCTTACAGAGAACCATCACAGAGACTTGGAGACTTGGCAGTAAGCAACCACCTTACAACACCCCAACAACTGTATAGAAGTTAAAAAACAATAATACACTATTATATAATAATTACACTAACCCAAGCTGGTCGTACCCAGTAAGGGTGCAAGAATGTCCGTAACAGTTAAATTAAGTTACTAAAATGTCACAAAACATTATTTTAAACACTGTTTTAAAAACGTTCAAAACTTCCAGTTTTTTAGATGTTGTATTAACATGATGATTGGTTATAAGAACGTTATTCAAACATTTTTTTAAATTCGGTAACATCCACAAACTACTTAAGAATAATATGTTTTGATGTATGATATATAATGTTAGAAAAACATTCTACTAATGTTACTGCAGGAACATTTTTGATAACTTTGTCAGCATCTTTAACAGGGACCCACAACAATAAACTACTGTGGCAATGATTTCTTCACATCTAGAACATATAGATATTGATAATGGTATACCAAATATTTTTTTTATGTCTGTGTTACATAAGAACGCAGGAGATTTACAGGGTCCGACACAATAGCTCCACAGCAGCCAAGCCTCACAGGAGGGAAACCTCCAAGCAAAAGCTCATCCTGACATATTTAATGCTGCTCTTTTAGTTTCATGCCAGTTGGCTCGGCCCTCTCTCCCTTTTCTCTCTCTAAACCCTCTCTGAGAGTAATCTGGTGAAAAGCTCGCACATATACTCTAAATGCTCTCCTACACTAATCCACAGCTTTGGGTTTGCTGTGGGGGGGGTGGTAGCCCTAGATATGTGGTCACAGCAGTTATATCCCTGATATACAGGTACAAGTTTGTTGTTCTATCTTTTACTGTTAGGACTTCTTGTTGAATTGGCTCGTTTTTGAATGGGTGTCATCTAATACAACGTTAGAGACCTCAACAATTCTTTATCATCAATGGCAACATTTTTCCTCAGCAAACTGTTTGAGGGTTAACTTAAAATTCTCCATGGCGATGATAAACGTAGACTCTACATTGAAAGAGGAGCCCAACTCATATCTGCAGATATTAGCATCTCAGAGATCAGAGAGTGGACATGTGACCTGGGCCATTAAATACTATATAGCAACCACCTACCAAACCCTAGCAACCACCCTCAACAAACTAGCACTGAAGCAGCATGTGTCCATGGGGAAGGCAACATCCAAATTAAAAGGGGACGTGGCGTCCTTGTGGTGAGGAGGGACTCGGTGAGGATGAGACAGTGATGAATGGGTTTGGTCCAGATAAGGGGCGGAGTCCTGGTAAGGGGCCGTCCCTCTTCTTTGCCACGCCCACTCCAGTCTAAAGTCTCATTTTAAGAGATATCAAGAGAGATTTGTTCATGATACACGTTAATAATGATGCATACTGGTGGGCCTCGGCAGATTAAACTTAAATGTTCCAATGTTATTTCAATGGCGTTTTGTTTAATTTTCATACCAAAAACTGATTTGCAGGGGACATTTTTTTAGTACAAATAAAACTTAAAACAGTGGCCACAGTGAGACGGATGAACATGATTTTCTATGATACATTTCCAAACTCTCTGGCCACAGCACAGCCACAGGCTGCATTTCATCGGTGTGTTTTGATTATTATTTAATGCAGCGTCCCACTGCCCGTGCTCTGACTCCTCTCGCTCTGGCTCTGCGGGTTTTGGGCATGTTGTGCGCGGAGCTTCAGACAGCGTGTGCTTCCACATTCACTTGCTTCGGTTCTGGGTGGGAGGGGCACGAGTTGCCAAGCAGAAAAATCCAAAATCCTCCCCCCACACCCGCTGCCGCAGCGCTAACTTATCCAGATCACATCTCCAACACTGAATAACATCCACAGTGTGACTCGCACGTTTGGAAGCGACCAACAGATTCATTCTAGATTTCACGAGTCACAGAAGGACTATTAGATCAACAGGGATGTTCTTAACAGGGAATGTTCTCAGAACGTTGGCTAACATTCTCTAAAGGTTATCAAAAATGTTCTTGCAGTAACATTAGTGGAACTTTTTTAATGTTTTATATATACCAAAAATGTTATTCTTAAGCTGTTAGCGGAGCATTTAAAAAATGTTACAGAATTTAGAAAAAGACTTGATAACATTCTTTTAAGTAACATTCATAACATTCAAGTTTTTGAACCAAACAAAAACGTAAATGTCTAAAACTGAAAGTTTCAATAACTTTTTTAACATGTTTACGTTAGCGAAACATTAAACCTAAATTTGCTAGCCGTGTCAGCTGACAGACTTCAGAGGGCGAAACTTTGATACACTTTGACTAGAACTGATGACTTGCTTTAAATCTGACATGCTTGTGTTTGTGTTGTGGAGGGGTTGCGCGGTTGCTGCTTGTCGGGGAAATGGGGGCTTTGATGAACAAATAACCTAAATGCTTAACCGGCCTTTAGAACTTGTCAAGACTTGTAGTTAACCCTTTTGAAGAGCAATCTGGACCTTTATCAGAAGGGATGAATGAGGCTTTGATATAGCTGATGAGTACGTGAGCACAAATAAGCCAGAGCTGTCAGAATAAAGGACCAACACATGCAACTTCAAAAACATGAAGATGTGTGTTTATGCAACTAAACTATATTTAATGTGAGTGGAAAAAATAACATTTATTGCAATTACGTTCATGCATTTGGCAGATGCAGTGTTTACATTTTATCAGTGTGTGTGTTCCCTGGCAATCGAACCCACAACCTTTGCAGTGCCAACGCAATGCCCTACCGGTTGAGCTACAGGAACACAGAAATAATAAGACATAAGAGATCCTAATATACAACACACCATTCTGTACCCTTTAATAACATAAGCCTCTACCTCTTTGAATCGGGTTTCCAAAATACCAGTATATAACAAAAACAAAACATAATATAAACATGGACAAAACATTACAACGTAAGCCAAAATCAGGATGGTGCGGTGCTGTGCAGCACATAAACAATAAGGCTAGTCACATAAAGACGTAAGGAAAATAAATGTATATCATACATACTGTAAATATTTGGACTGTGTGTTTTAGAGATCTGATGTTAAGGTGGTTATGCTTTTCATTTAAGGTGTGTAAGATGCATGTGAAACAGCGCTTATCAAGCTAAATTAGGCACAGGGTTTGGTGTGAAACTACGTTTGAAGCGCAAGTGCGCCGTCTGTGGCAAGGAGATGTATTGCAACTACCTGACTGCAGCGCATAGAGGTGTGAAGCAGATGAGAAAAGGTGTTTTAAAAATAGATCGCCTCCTGTCTTCACTCCAGCACTAATTCATGCAGCGACAATGAATTTACACAGTCTATATGGAACATGTCTATGTTAAATCTCTTGTTTTTTAGAATTTATAACATTGACATGCTGCAGTTAAATACAGAAATGTCTAAAAGTGTCTAATCAGTGATCAAAGTTATGATGTTCTACAGGAAAATGTTGTTAACTCTGGTGGAATTCAGTTACTCATAAAAGAATTAAAAACAACCAAAAACAGGCAGCTAGAAAATTCATTTTTTACTACAATGTTTTCCACTTATGCAGATAACAGAAAAAATGTAACGCAAGCTCTTTTAACCAAGCAAATGTTTGTTTAGAGAAAAAGATTTGCGCTCAAGGTTAGGTCACACTCCAGATTTAAATATTTGGTTCAGCCTTGCTAAAACGCGTTCTTCAACCACAAATGATGAATTCAAGGGCATTGTTGTGGAAGTCAGAGGACGCAATTGTAAAAATGTCTCTCTTTGTATTTGGGGGCCTGCTGACATTTCCTGTACTGTGCTTGCTTTTGTTTTATAGCTCCGGTTTTCAGGAGAGCTTTATAACTGTACTCATTCTTCCTCTGCCAGGCAGCCCATCCTTGACACCACTGCAATGTCTTTGTAAGATTTTCTTGCCCTGCTACAGTCACGCCCACCACACCGTTCCTGTTCCCTGATTGGTTATCTGTGAAAGCTTCTCTACGAGGGAGCCAATGGCAACTGAGGGAACATCTTTAAAATGTGCATGCTGGAGTAGGTTTTAATGCCCTGAAGCCAGTATCTCTCTCTCTCTCTTGCTGTCTGTCTCTCTAGGTGTGTGTTTTACAATATGACCTACATTTTTCTGCCTGAGTGAAGCTTGGAGATCCATCACAGCACCACGACGCTCGGAGAGCTAAACAGCGATGAGCGAGAGCAACACATTGCGCAGAGAGCAATCGGGGATGGAAGACAGTCAGCAGGCGAACACCAACCGCTGCCTGGCAACAACGCAAAAAATCCCCTACTAAAAATAGTGGCATATCGCAGACTGGCAGCTCTAACTGCGCAGCCAATAACCCTTCACCCTTGGTGTGCCAGTGTCAGGAGGGTGTATCTGGGCCGTGATTGTCATGTTTGGGTGACTGAGCCTCCTTCAGATGTCTGCACTGAACTGATAGGGTCACATTTGTTTCACCATAGCAACAGGCGTTTGCGTTTATGGAATGCCACCAAAAACGCCAGCCTTGCAAAATGAACGTACACTGTCTGTCTGCACCAACAGGAAAGCTGTGTTGGATGGAGTCTGCTGTACTCCAAAAGTTTGCCACCTTTGAGACTTTGAACAGGTCACTTTAAATTCTCCCGAGGCCTCTATATCCATTGGTCACACTTCATGCCTGGAGTTTTTCAAACTGTCGTCCTGATTTGCCTCATAGTTGTGTTTTTTTGAAAAGTTATGTTTTTTCTGTCTTGTGAGGCAGGCTCAGGAGAGCTGTAGGAATCAGTTTGTGTCCAACACACCCATCGGTCAGACTACAGAAATGGTTGGCCTTCATTTAAAAATGAAGTGAGTCTTTTTTTCAATGTAAAAATACCTTTTCTTATCCTTGATAATTTGATATGTAGAGGAAACAGTATAATTGTAAGCCATTTATAGCTTGATTTCCCTAAAAAAACACCAAAGCTTAGCTTAACCAATGCTGTGAGTTGGTGTTGGAACAAAACTCGTTTTTTGGATGGTTTTAAAACATCAATGGCAGGGCAGGGGATTTGTAACCCCTGTTTAAAAAGGTGGGAAGCACTTCTATCTTTAAAAAACATATCTAACACAGGTTATATTTGGCCTGAGTATTGAAGGGTGGTGTCCAGTATTATATACAGTAGTTTTGTAAATAAGTGTTTTGCAACAACTGTTGCTATATTGTGCATTTAAGCACGATGCTGATTGTATTAGCCAATCAGCATCCAGGAGCAGAACTAATTCATTTGAATACATATTCAAAAC
This sequence comes from Botia kubotai, assembly GCA_036877585.1. Lineage (NCBI taxonomy): Eukaryota > Metazoa > Chordata > Actinopteri > Cypriniformes > Botiidae > Botia > Botia kubotai. Next base: position 20,746 of record JAZGTI010003282.1, read on the forward strand.
TAGACTGCCGGTGTGTTTATGTAGATCTTAAACTTGAGATTGAACTAATAGCACAGTGCTGAATCACACCTTCAAATATCCATTATCCCAAACAGTCAGTTAAATGGCAGGTTTTGAGGAACAGTTCTGTCTCTCTAGAAGTTAATGTGTGAGAAAAGCCATTGAAAGCCACTAATCTTCTAAACTCTACAGCACAAACATCCATTAAATCTGTAAAACAGCATTTAGACGACGCAGAGTAATAATCATATTGTTTTGTGTCTCCTCACCTTATTTAAGAAGATTTCACATCTGTCCTCAAATGTGTTTTTAACCAATTTAAATGTGTTCATTACTGCTTTAGCATTTAAAACTAATAAAATAAAATAAAAACCAAAAAGGTGATTAAAATAAAGCAATACAAAATTATTTATTGCTTAAATGTCTCCTCAGCTCAGGAGACTTATAGGGTTCTTCATTACGTTCTGTGTATCAGGTTTGTGTCATGTTTACAAGAAATAAAAACTGACACGAATAAGAAAATGCACATAAAATCAGAGAACCGTCTAAGAACACCGTTTACAACCCAGTAAGTCAAAGCAGGATGTTTAACGCTCAGCACAAAACAACCTCATTCAAATTTAATCTGTTGTAGCATTGAAATTCATGTATGTTTTAAGAGTACACCGTATGTCTGCACAAATCCTTTTACGAAGAGGTGTCAAGCAGCATGATACCGATTAAAAAGATTAAAATACCAGTAAATCTTGTGGCTGTTTGCCAACATGAATTCACAGATGTTTTAAAATGTATCATAATTATACATTTCTAATTATACATAACCCAATATTATAATTGGGTTTTAGCTACTGGAAAACACCCTTATTTCCACAATGGACACTCATCAAGGTACAGTAGATGAATGCTGGTTCTAGGTTTTAATATTCACTATTTATGTGCTTACATTTGTCCACTGGAAACATACTGAATGATCAACATATATGGTATACAGTGCAGCCCATGAAACAGACCGTATTTATCCTCTATAGAACTGTTTTCATTCAAGTCAAATAAAATAAGCCACAAACTTGATCCTATAACAATGCTTTTATGTGATATAATTCCTTACTTATCACACTTGTCTTGTTACAACAGCATAACGGCATCTTGCACTGTAGGAATTGTGGGTAAAAAAGCGGATCTCATCCATCTCTGACTGATAATCTACTTCACATATGAGGTTTTCTAGATCAACATGACCTGTTTTTATACGGTCTCATTCCCCAGGGCTGTGTTAGATTACCATACCCCACCCTCTCATGTACGCAAGAGACCAAGGTGTATTTATTTCTCTTCGGAAGGTATGACGAATATTTGTGTTATTCACTTCGTAAAATGCAAGCGATCGTCTTCTTTCAGATCACTGAGAAGCACTTATATTTTAATATCAACGGTGCAGCTGCGCAGTGCAAGTCAGTGGTACGTTCTCAGAACAAAAGTCGGGTGTTCCTGTGCCGACACTGCGCTCTCTCCCTATCTGACCCTCCAGGGCGCAAGCATCCTTCTGACATGAGAGTGATTACAAACTCATTAAACCGAGCCGAGAGCGAGAGACTCAGACCGAGTGTTGACCCAGCTTTGCCACTGACACTTTGGCACAAAGCGCCACAATGACAGCATGCTAACCCAGCTAACAATTTAAGGTTGTAAGAACGTTTCCCTAACATTTCCATTAAGTAACGAAAATGTTAAAAGTCGTTGAAAGTTCTAGGAATGTTCAAAATGTCCAGTTTTTAGACATTGTATTAACATTATTGCCCATTTATAAGAACATTATTCAAATGTTTTATTTTGTAATGTTGTTAAGACATTACACTAAATATGTAAGAATAATTTTTTTGATATATATAATATATTATGTTAAAAATGTTCTACTAATGTTACTGCTAGAACCTTTTCAATAACTTTAGCCAATGTTCTCAGGACGTTCCCTGTTAACTGAGACGATGCTCTCTCGCCATCTAACCCTCCAGGGCGCAAGCATCCTTCTGACATGAGAGTGATTACAAACTCATTAAACCGAGCCGAGAGTGAGAGACTCAGACCGAGTGTTGACCCAACTTTGCCACTGACATCCTGGCACACAGCTTCACACTGACAGCACGCTAAGGTGCTATGAATGCGACCGCATGCCCTGAGCTGCACAGCAGCTCATGAGCGAGCACACATGGGTAAATGTTACAGATTTCTTTTGGCTCCACTTTTGACTGTGCGGTTTATTAAAAGTCCTTGTGCGTGTATTCCCAGCTAACAGGGAACGCTCTCAGAACATTGGCTAACATCCTCTACAAGTTGTCTCAAACTTATTCACAGTCAAACGTTCTTGCAGTAATGTTAATAGAATGTTTTTTGTGAAGTTATGCATCAGATACCAAAAACGCTACTCTTAAGTTGTCAGTGGAATGTTTTAAAAACATTACAGAATTAACAACATTCATTTAAGTAAGCAATAACGTTAATACGACATTTAAAAACTGGACGTTATGAACGTTCCTATAGTATCCAAAATAACATTTTTCACGTTTTTGTTACTTTATGGGAACGTTAGGAAAACATTCCTACAAACTAAAACTGTTAGCTTGGCTCTTGTTTGATCCCCAGGGATTTTAAAAGCCCAGTACGGCACGGTTTGCTAAGCTCCGCACCTTTGCTTGATGGAAAACTATGCAGCCTCTTCATTATGCACAAAGCAACTCGCATTCTCTCCTCTTTCCTATGGCACATCCTGGCCCGTGTGCGGGGTGAGAATGGGATGAGACGGGTATAGAGGCGTCTTTGATTTAAACTATATTCCCTGAGTTCCTCCAGTGACATGTTCTGCTCTGCCCTGAATGTCTAATTAGACTTTCTGAAGCCAAAGACTAATTATATTCCACACACAAACTTTTTCTATCTTTGACTGTCATCTCTTCCTTTTCATCTACAGAAAACTCGTCTTAGATTTAGTCCCGCACCCACAGGCTGCCTACGGTCTGTTTACTTCCTGTCTGATGCATTCCATCACAAACAAACTGTGTAGCTTCTTAAGGAAAGACATACAGGGGAAAGAAAGCAACAAATCACAACACTCTAGAAACATGCTGAAAACGACATAAAACACCTTGGCAACTGCATAGCAACACCCCGGTAACTACCTAGAGTGCCATAGCACGGTGTGTTTTGCATGGACAAGCACAGTTTGCTTTTTTCTTGTCTATTCTCATCCTGTTTGTTTTCAAGTGTCCCGTTTTTGCAAATCCAACTCTTTCCGACAAACTGCCTCATCACCGCACTAAAACTGAAAAGTCTAAAATTGAAAAGTCAGTGAATTTAAGCCAATGATGTACCAAACGAGCCATCCTAATAAACACATATGCGCCATACTGCAGCTAAAAATGAACAAGCACAGATACCTCAAGAGCTCTGCCAGGCCTCGCCCATGTGTTTGGCCCATATAATCAGTCTGCCAGCCACATAGCTCCACACACACTCTCTCATAAGGCCAAGAGAGGCAGATTAGTGGTGAGCTCTCTCTTGTAATATAGGTTAGCAGAATTATATTCGGGGGGGACCTTTTCACCCCTACTGCAGCATACCCCAGTTTGCACATTGAGAGCTGCTCTTTCTTCCCCATTCAGTGTAATCCTGTGATTACACTTATGATCTGTAAAGAGGATAATGGGCGAAGATTTGGGCTCCTTCAGCTCAACTCTCCAAAGAGTGAGTCATAAAGTATTAGACGTTCGATGATATTATTGCATTTACATGACAGTGTGAGATCTGAGAGAGAGACTTTAATTTTAATTTATGGAACATCAAAAAAACAGAAAACAATATCATATAAATTAATATAGTATAATATAATACAAACAGATATCACACATATTTAGATTTAGACTGTTAGAGAAATCTTTTTAATGTTTGAGGAATATCAATACGGTTAATACGTTAATACGACATTTATGTCAATAATAAATAGTAACGGTGACAAAGTGCGGCTGACTCACGAATACGCCCAAGTCTATATACAGAAACGCGCACAGAAGCTCCTAAACCTGCCCATGCGTTTCCCAGTGTCTAAAGTGTCCAAACTTACAGCAGATTGTCAAACGGGTTCAGAAAAACAAATACGATTATTTGACCAACGAACCACAAAAAGACGCATTAAGGTAATGACGTGTATCTGTGACCCCATTATATGTACAGTACCTCATCACGCGCTACGATCTGGGGCGAGACACTCGCATCTTCATACATTGTGCCAACGTCACCAAGATCTTTAAGTAAGATCTTATTGCTTTATATAATGAAAACAAATCATAGCAGCTCGTGACAAGACTTCAAAGCTATTTCCTTCATATTTAAAACAAGACCGGCCACACGGTTTAGGAAATGGCCATTGAAATGTAAACAGCAGCAAAGCGCAGAGACGCGACCCTCAAACGCTCTACGTTTCCACACATTGCTAGATGCATTAAATTCATTGTTTATGAATTTTGCACACAACACGTGCGCATATAACAACACAACGTCTCGTCACATGAATGTTTGTTTCTCCTGCGGACCATGTGCTGCATGCAAACAGCGTCTCCAAACACGCACCGGCCGAGGAATCACAAACGCTCGCACCAAATCTGTCTCATCACCAGCAACAAATACCTCTTTCATCCGCGTGAGTTCCTCTGCATCATTTTAGGAGCCTCTCCGTCATTGAGTCGCATGTCTGTCTGCTACTCATTGATTCGGATTCTCATCCTCGCATCTTCTTCAACACACCCCCTGTGTTTACACCGTACAAAGCGTGCTGTAACGCCAGCCCCCCTACGCCCTCCATCTGCAGGGGCTGTATTTTTTATCCTGTCTTGATACACACGCACACGGACCGAACCAATCACATTTCATACACATAAATCGCCAATCGTCTGCGTTAACCCTTTTAATGACATAGCAGAGCGCAAGTAATTAATGTTGAAAAGTACAAAACATGCCTTATGAAAATTAACCTGGTTTTATCATAGTCAAAATATAGTAACCAGTTTATGTTGGCGCAGTGATTACCGTCTGTTTAACCAGTTTTATGGCTCATACCCTAGGTAAACTATTGGTGCTGTAGCAAAAACACGGCTAATTTGTGGTTACCATTATTTAACTATAGTAACCGTGTTTTTTTGTTTCGGTTCAAACTGTAGTAAAACCATGTTTAGGTTTAGTGAGGGATATAAGAAGTATCGCTGCAAAGCCGAGTGAATATGCTTGCCATGTATATTCGGTTTGTGTGGCTCAACTCATAGAAAACGCAGAAAGACGCAAACAAAGTTTCTAATGCGTGCACAAGCTGATTTTCTTATATTGGCGGGTCAAGAAGGCAGAACAAAACTGGTATTTGTTAATTACCTGCCCTGTATTGCATCTGTGAATTGGGCGTGATCCCCGTTTGCTCTCCGGCATACACAGGGTTAAAAAGCAGCCGTAATCCGTAAAGCTCTGTTGAGGATCATGAATTGGTGGGTAAATTAAAGCTCTCCATTCAAAAATTGCTACTGGATGTCAGAAGCGAGTTTGATTTGTTAATGGTTTTCATCTACGATTAAAGACCGAAATCCTGTACTGAACCCAGCAGTATTTATAATACACATTTCAAATGTAAATTAAAGCCGCAACTTTTGCCCCTGTATCGCCATCTTTGTTTAAAGCATAAAACTGCACGTTACGTTATATTTTGTACATATGTTAAAATCAATACTGCGTAGACCAAACATCTCTCTTTTCACCCTTTGTTAAACAAAACAACCGACTGAAGCTGTTGAAGAGTCACAGCAAACAAATATCAACTTTTAACAAAGCTCTATTATAATCTTGAGCAAAGACCATCAACTCCTGAATACTGCGGCTCTTCAGAGGCTCCATTCAAAAGCATCCACTCTTGTATCCAACAAGCATCGTTCACTGTGGGGCCCCCCTCTGGAATACTGTAGAACTGCAAGAGGGACACAAAATTGAGAATACACTTCCTATTCTGGAGCAAAGAATTTTTCTGAATCATTATAAATAAAAAAGAAAGGACCAGAGCTTTTTGCATATAAGATATTGTTTTTATAAATTTTACACAACACTTCATAAAAAATCTGTTCATATGTTTACAAAAGTTCTAAAAACTAAACTTGGCGGTTAACCACACAAACACGTCAAGATTTACCACAGAGATGCTTTGAGAAACATCTCCCGCTTACATCCTGTAATTATAAATCAGTTTGACAAATATGTTTATTTTTGACAGTTCATTTGTTTTTGTCTACAGGGTTCAAATGAACATTAAACCTACTTCAGTCTTTATGACACCTAACACAATTCAGTCACATAAACACAGGCGTGTGAATAACAAAAAGGCCATGAAAAGTCTTCTTTAGTTCTGTTAATGCGTTCAACTGGCAAAAACCTTCCATGCTAGCGACAGATTCTTACGACAGAACAAAAAGTAATTCGCATGGTTTTAAGGAAAAAAACTGCTTTTTATTTGTCTTTTTAGAAAAACAGTAACATTAAAAAAGCAGACATAATTCCAAACTATTTTACAGGTTTAAACGTTTTAGTTTAAAGACGTTTGTCTTCGAACAGTCTATCCTATGATAGGTTTGAACCGTACAAGCCCAAATTTATTACATAAAAGCCAGTGTCACCAATTCAGTACAGTACAGTACAGTACAGTATACTATTTTCACTGTACTACATAAACAGGTTCACCTGACAGTTTGGTTTAATTCAGTCACCTGGGAAGTTTAAGGTTTCTGTTGGTCCATGAAATCATGAAGAGGTAGTTTAAATAAAAAAAATACTCCATGTTGTGCCTCCATATTTACAGTAACAGAAAGAATGAATTTCAGTGGAACTCAGCATTCTGTTTATCTGTTTAGGAGTCATTTTCTATGCAGACCTTATTTGCTACGTCACTGACTTTTAGTTTTTCACATTTCTAAAAAAATGACAAAAGAAGCACCATTTTGAGTGTTGGTTCAATATGAGGTTTGTATCAGGCACCACAGAGCTGTGACACCACAGAGCTGTGAAGTTTAATGTCTTTAAAAGAGCTTAAAAGTCAGTGGAAGTTTTTTCGAATGTCTTGAGATCTTTGAGAACTTATAGTAACTGAATTTGTGGAAGATAAATCCCACCATTAAAGCACCATCTAGGTCTCATAACCATCACTCACACCTCTGTGGGCTGAGCGCATTTTTCACACTGTTCCTCGTCCTTGGGTATGAGCAGATCGCAAAGGGCCGCCCGCACACACATCCTGGGCTCCCCGGGTGACCCGAAATCAAAGCTCTGGGGACCCTGACACACACTCAGGCCTTCCAAGTCCAACAAGAGCGACACCACCTCGCTGACGGAGGTCAGGCAGGTGGGATGGCGCAGGTAGATGGAGTGCATGAGGAGCAGAGGCTGGTTCTGAACACTGATCTGGTAGAAGAAGCCCTTCTCGACCTGGACGACAGTGTCAGCCATGGTGGAGAGCTTGGAGCACTGCAGGAGCTGCAGAATGGGGCCTTTGGCTATGACGCCCACCCAGTGGGCAGGCAGGACGGTCTGGCGTAGAGCAGAGAACAGCTCCATCAGGCCCAGGTCTCTCTCAAAGTCTGTCTCTGTTCCAACTGCCAGACTGAAGATCTGAGAGACCTGAAAGCAGATATCAAGGAGGATTGAGCTTTCCTGTAGCTCAGTGGTTAGAGCATGGCGTTAACAACGCCAAGGTCATGGGTTCGATCCCAGGGATTGCACATACTCAATGTATAGTGATCGATGTGTAGTATAATGCAATGTAAGTCGCTTTGGATAAAAGCGTCTGCTAAATATAAATGTAATGTAGTGTAGGATTGGACGCTGTTGAGTCTCTGACTGCACTGTGTGTCATGAACCATTTAACAGCTAGAAAATGTTCCTGTAGCTCAACTGGTAGAGCATTGTGTTAGCAACACAATGTTTTGGGTTCGATTCCCAGGGAGCACGTACTGATCAAATGTATAGCATAAAAGCACTGTAAGTCACTTTGGATAAAGGCGTCTGTCAAATGCATAAATGTAAATGTGGACCAACGCAGTCTTTCTTACTTTTGTTTAAAGTTCCATGTGGATTTGACTTCAAATTAAATGAGCAATTAAGAACTAAATAAGCAATTTAGAAAGGCATTCTTCATCATTAAGTGATAATGGAGTCTGTCTTTGAAAATCACATAAACCAAAATGAAACATTTGGATTGCCACTATAGGAGAAAAGTCTTAAATAAACCGATCTCAGTAGCAAGATAAAGAGGCAGTCACTCACCACTGGTGTGTGGTCCGCCGGCCCTCGCGATGGTTCTGCCACAGACTGTGCTGGGTTCTGTGGTTCTATGTATTGTGACACAGGTGACCCGACTTTCACCATCTCAATCTGCAGAATCTCATTCTGATTGATACCCGTGCCGGTCTCATTCACCGGGTCCATATAACTGTTACACACAGTAACTGGGCGGAGTATACAAGAGGCTTCAGGTAAACCAGGTATGGTGTAGTATATTTCCTTCAGGTACAAAAAACAACAGATCACAGGTGCGTTTCAGATTCTGAAGATGTTTAACATTCGAATTTGGATAATACAACAAATGCAAAAGTTGAACAGAAACTCCACATAAGGTTTTGCTAAATTATTTGTACTACAATACCCACAATCCCTTATTTGGGTTACTATAGAAACAGTAGTCACAGCAAGCAGCATTGGGTTTCTAGGTAAAATTAACAAACTACCAAACTGGTGTATCATTATTAAATAAAATACAGTAGTATAAAAATTATGAAGAACCTTCATTATATGATAATGGATCAAAAAATCATTTGGGAATGATTTAGGAAAAAAATTCCTAGAGCAAAAACTGCTAAAAAAGTGGGCGGTCTTTGTTAAAGCTCAACACTCACCTGAGACTGTTGTTCACCGTGATTGGCCACCATGTTTTTCACGGGCTCATTCTGAACCAATGAGAGATCATCAGACTGTGGGCAACAAGTAAAAATAAACGAGTTAACAACGGTTTTGCTTTAAACAACAGCTTTATATAAATTCAATGTATATTTATAAACCTATTAAGCAGTTTGTAGCTTAAAAAAAAGTTTAGCTTAATTTGACTGACTTAAAAAACATTACGGAAAGTAACTTGCAGTTTTAGGTTTTAAACAGAGCTGGCGATAAAGAGGCAAAAGTTACAGATTGCAGATATAATCATTTAATTATGGATAAATTTTATTCTACGTAAATGAAACGTATGTTTAAAAACAGTCTAAAAATCAGCTAGTGGGACAGCAAGACACGTTTTACAGAAAATAATCTGTCATTCAGCATCTGGTGGTGTAATGTTTTATGATAGGTTCAGATCTCAGTGACCTCGTCCAAGTCGTCTAGTTCATCAATCCCAGCTTCAACAAACGTATCGTCTTCCTCTTCCTCAAAACTGTAACTCCATTTCCTCCTCTGTCTGCGCCTGGTGCCTTCGGTCGTGTAACGTCTTAATTCCTGCGTCTCCTCGTCCTTATCAGTGACATCACCACTGTCGTCATTTTCATCATCCCACGGGTCACGCCTGTTTCCTGGTCTCCTGCGCTTCTTGAATTTTTGTTTCGTGTTTCTCATTCTCTGTGGCGTTCCCTGCATTTATTTTAAAAAAAGAAAATATTAAAGCAGGGCACATTTTGCAAAGTAGCTCTGCGTTGGCGGGAAACTTGCGTGACCGCTGATCTTACAATGATGCTATTCGTCGCTAGACTCTGACAGAAAAATACTTACATTAAAGGTCCGAAAGTAAGGCTTCGACTGAAACTGGCACTGACGCAGGCGACATTTCTGTCTTTTCTTGTTGTGGCCGCCGAACTTGGGTTTGTCCATGCAGAAGTCGCATGCGCCGCAGTCACTCTGTCTCAGACACGCGACACACTGCCGGCACATTCTGCGATTGCGTTTCTTAGTTCCGCCCTAGCAGAAGCGCAAAGTGAGAAGCCTATCAGATGCAAGTACACCCCCGTTTAATTATTTTCATATTGACCGCTTCCTGACTAGCCAAAATGTACAAAAACGTAAACTTCTGTAGCTGCTTTATAAGATCAGGACACTGTGCTAATGCTTGAGGTCTGCGTGAACAGAAAGTTGCAAGTGACTTTGGTGTTTGAATGTAATTTAATGTGAAACAGAAAAATTAAGGGCAGGACTGGGAATGGTTTCCCAGTCCCAAAAAGGACTGGTTTCCACTGGGATTTGTTAGGCTCTATAAAAGTAGGCAGTTCAAAGCTCATAGCAGACTCCTGTTGAAGGGGGAGTGGCTGATGGCTTTGGCTCCACCCAATCCATCAGAGAAGGTCTGCCATTCCACAGCGGAAGTACATTTCCAGATTTTGATAAAAGATTACGCATGGCTTAAAAAATAATAATGTGCATGGATCAATCATTTATAATAAACGCTACAATATTTTCCGTAAAAAATAAAAATAGGATATTTTAATTTACATGAACCCATAACTGAATATTCAGGTCACTATAACACCCCATGCAAAAATTACAGCTCTCCAAAAATACAAGACTCAGGTTTGATGCATTTAGTAATATCACCAGTGCTGCGGGTCATTTATTGGCTTAGTAACTTACCCCCTGTTCATCCTCGTCATCATCATCACCATCAAGGAGAAAATCCTGAACACACACACACAAACACACCTGAATCAGTATTTTAAGCACTTATTTGTTTCATTATGTTTAGCAACAGAAACATGAAACTTCAACACTCGCCTTTTCAAACATTTTCTTGTATTTGGGCTGTGATTTCTGCAGGAGACAAACAGTGTCATGAGTTTACATGAGCTACGGTTGGATTATTTGATGATCTTTGCATTTTTTTGCATGTGTTTGCTATACTGTCATATATCAGCCACAATACATGAATGATTATTACCAGTTTTTTTGGATGTTTCGCTTTGCCCACCTCCCACTGATCTTGCCCCACCTTAAAAACAATAACAAAATCAAACAAATACGTATATTGCAAAAGGTGACGTAAAATATATGAAATTCAAACAAACCAGAAGCAAAGAAAGATTAAAATAATGAGAAAGGAAAAAGGGAAGAGAAATTAAAAAAATAAGTATTTAAAGCTGCAGTAACTTCTGGCTCTCCATCGCCCTCTCTGGTTGAAACATAAAATTGCAGGTTAATTTACATACTTTTCTGTACGTACGAAAGCCAAACTGACATTTACAAGTATTATTATGAATGATACAGGGTGGGAAACCACTCGCTGTGTTAACTGTTAGCTG
>JAZGTI010003283.1:0-25232 GCA_036877585.1 Botia kubotai
CAAACAGAGGGAAGATCCAAGGAGAGTAGTCAGAGGGCAGGCTGAGAGTCCGTACACTAATATCAGTCCAATCAGGCAACCTAGGCAAAAGGGGCAAATCCAAGAGACGCAAACGATAATCCAYAGGCAGAGTTATACACAGGTGAGCAGACAGAATAGTAATCATAAACGCTTGGTAAGGCAGGTTAAACTGGCAATACTTCGCAAGGAAGCAAGCACATGGTCATAGCTTAAATAGTTCCAAACAGGAAGTGATCAGAGAAGCAGAGGGAGCTGAGTGCAGTCAATACTCGGGTGAGGGCTCCCTCTGCTGGCGTGGCGTTACAATTTGATTGTACATCCACAAAAATATAAACCAAAATGCCAAACATTCTAACTACATGAATGTACATTTTGTTGTCATCTTTTAGGCATCAAATCAGTCAAGTTGATTTTTGCATTTCTCGAACAAAACATGGGCAATGGTACAAAACATGGCCTGCAAGTACAAAACTCGCTTCCACAATGTCATGGCATTGGTATGCGGTTGTTGAGAGGTGTTGAGTGTTTGTATAATCTATTGTCTTGTTGTGAGGTTGCTAGGCTGTTCTTGCCCAAATCAAAAGAGCCTACATCTCTATATGATATCCTGGGTACTGTAGAAATGAATTGGATCCTTCCTTTAATGTTTAAATCTAGGGTCTTTTACCCATTTGATAGTCTAAGACAGGGGTGTCAAACTCAGCTCCTGGAGGGCAAGTGTCCTACAGAGTTTAGCTTCAACACTAATTAAACACTTTGATCCAGCTAATCAATCTTCAGAATTACTAGAAATTTTCAAACATGTGCTGGAGTTTGGACTTTGGAGCTAAACGCTGCAGCACACTGGCCCTCCAGGAGCTGAGTTTGACACCCTTGGTCTAAGAGGGAAAAATACAGTAAAGTTGCTCTAGATAAAGCTGCATGATGATTCATGTCTTTAGCACAAACCGTAAGGAATAACTTATAAGTTACAGGCTGCTTCGTGTTAGGGGTTCACCAGAAGTAGCAATGATGCTTGACTGTTAAAGTTAAATGGGGAAGTAAGCAATTTCTGAGAAACAATGTTGAAATTTGAAATCAACACCCTAACAATTTTAGGAGAAAAAACATCCTTGAGCACACCTTCTGCCTGTGTAGCACAGCATGTTTTATATTTTGATGAAGAAGCAATAAAGGGAAGGGTATGTTTGTTTCGATGCTGATTTCAAATATCAAAAATGTTTCTCACAAATCGCTTACTGCAACTTTAAGTTGCATAACGTATTTCTCATTGCATAACGTATTTCTCATAAGCAGTTTGAGGTCAAATTTTTGTGATCTTTTTTACAATAAACATGTGTACTTTACATTGACCAACAATATGGATTATCATTGAATTATATGTCTTGCAATTGTTTGTATGTAATTTCGCAGATTAATGCTTTGTTGAATTTTTACAGAATGATTATAAGAAGCTGTCTATGCAGTGTAAGGATTTTGTAGTTGGACTTCTGGACCTGTGCCGCAACACGGAGGAAGTGGAAGCCATTTTGAATGGGGACACAGAGGCAGGCTGCCACCGTGACACTGGTGGCAGACCCAGTCTAGTGCGATTAAAACTGGCCATCAAATACGAGCTGAAAAAGGTAAATAAGCATTAATCTTTTACACACTGCAGGTTCACTCTATTATGTAGCTGTTAGTTAAAAAAGATCACAAATGTGTTTATGTGCTGAAATACAAATGCTTTCAGGTGTGTAATGATGTCTAGTAAATGTTATCAGTTTGTGTCTTAATACTGTAATACCCACATGCCAATTCCAATGATTCCTATGCAGTTTGTAGCCCATCCAAACTGTCAACAGCAGCTCCTGTCGATCTGGTATGAGAATCTATCAGGACTCAGGCAGCAGACCACTGCTGTGAAGTTACTGGTGGTTCTGGGGGTAGTGGTTGGACTTCCCATCTTGGCCTTGCTGTATTGGATTGCACCATCAAGCAAGGTGAGGCTACAATGACCTGCATCCTTAATCCATTCAGCCACAACATAAATTAAAATGTTTATGTAATTTTGCTAAACTGGTCAAAGAAAACAGTGTTGTTTTAAAATCTGATTGTGAACTTTGCTGTGTATAATTGATAAAACACACTTGTTTCTGCATAATTATCTCACTTTTCTGTATCTTAACTGGTAGAGCATGATGCTAGCAATGCCAAGGTGATGGGTTTGATTCCCAGGGAATGCACAAAAATGTGTAACTTAGTTTATGTGTACTTTAAAATGCAGTTTAAATTAACTTAGATAAAGTGTACACATGCACACATGTGAAATCTAAATAATTCTTCTGAGTAAAAAAAATCATGTTTTAAATCAAATTACATTAAATCAACAAAAGATCATTCATGTTTAATGTTTTAAAAGCATTTTAATTTTAGATAGGGAAGATCATGCGTGGGCCTTTCCTGAAGTTTGTGGCACATGCAGCTTCCTTTACCATCTTTCTCGGGCTTCTCATCATGAATGCTGCTGACCGCTTTGAAGGGACGGCGCTCCTACCAAACATGACGGTGCACGACCACCCCTTGCAGCTGTTCCGCATGAAAACCACCCCTTTCACCTGGATGGAAATGCTGATCATTTCCTGGGTCATAGGTTAGACAATCTCTCAAATTTATTATACATTTATTATGTAAACATTTATTGAGCATTGATTGATTGGTCAGATTAGAAGTTTCTCACACAAAACCACTGCTATTAGGTCTAGGGACAACATTAAGTGTTTTAAATTTAGAAGTGTCATGAAATAATTATGCATTCATCATGACCTGCTCATCTACTGAGGTGGTCATCTTCTGTCTTCTATTGTTTCATATTGTTTCATATTGTTTGAAACCTTTAGTCTAGGTTCTTTAGTCGAACACAAAATGAGAATGTTTAAGATGGTCTTTTCCATACCAATCCAAGTTTTTGAATGTTTCAATTGTATAAATGATGACTTTTCATACTGCATCTCTTTATTTTTCTGTTTAAAGGAATGATCTGGGCTGAGTGTAAAGAGATTTGGTCTCAGGGGCCTCGGGAATACCTGTTGGAGCCTTGGAATTTGCTGGACTTTGGAATGTTGGCCATTTTTGTGACCTCCTTCATCGCTCGTCTTATGGCATTTTGGCATGCGAATGTTGCACAGAGTTATATTGACAAGTACTACACAGATTTATCAAACATTACATTGCCCTTTGAGATCGAGTACTACCAACTTGGTGAGTACTACTATTGAATACAAATTTTAATTGGAGAAATAATTTTCATCCATAAAAATCACAAGTAATTACAATTTTTTTTAAGGAAGCTACCTTATGAAAATAAAACTTAATACTCTTCACTACATGGTTTAAAATTAAGTGTGCAATTGTCAAGGTGAAAATTATTTTTCCTATTCCATCCTGTAATGCAGAGGTAAACCATTCAAAGTTCATACAGTACGAAAGTAAACCCTGGCCCTGTGTTGCTTTCAAAACATTGCTGTTTATTTAAGCATTCCGACCAGCCCGACACAGCAGCATTGGTTTAACCAGTAGTGTAAGATTAGGGCAGGATTATCTGTTTGTCTGACCAATAGTAGATAAAGGGCATTCGGAAAACTAGTTTGAAAACATGCATTATATAAAACTGTACAGGTACAGTACAAGTAAAAACCAAGACATGATGACAGCTGACACATTTTATTCAATGACTTCATGAGGCTTTTATTGAGTACTCCTTTTGATTTATTTTAGCTCGTGTCCACTGGGTTCCTTCAGACCCTCAGCTGATCTCAGAGGGTCTTTACGCCATTGCAGTGGTTCTCAGTTTCTCTCGGATCGCCTACATCCTTCCAGCCAACGAGAGCTTTGGGCCCCTGCAGATTTCTCTGGGCAGGACTGTAAAAGACATATTTAAATTCATGGTGATCTTCATAATGGTGTTTGTGGCCTTCATGATTGGAATGTTTAATCTCTACTCATACTATCTCGGAGCAAAGCTGAATAACGCCTTTACAACGTAAGCATTGAATGAATGTGCAATGATTTGAGACCCCTTTGATAACTGTTTACCTTGTTCTTTGTAATCATATCATACCCCTGTCTTTATTCATTATATGAGTACAAAACGCCCATCGCCATTGGCAATAATACACAAAGACATACTGGATGTAGGCGTTTGGCAAATTCAATTATCATGACACACACCATGATCATGTCCATCTGGACATGAAAGTGAATAAGACAACTGCAGAAAACGACACTCTTTATATCTAAGGAGGCTCAGGGTCTTAGAAAATAGAGGGTGAGAGAGAGTAAATTGGAGCTATGAGACCATCTAGATGCTAGTATGTTGCTAAAAGTAAAAAAAAATAAAATGCTGTCAAGAATGGGAGTGTTTAGAAAAACATAGAAATACAAAAAATGTAAACAAATAAAATGTGTCTTCTTTTTGTTTTTTCCCAGTGTTGAAGAGAGCTTCAAAACTTTATTCTGGGCTATTTTTGGTCTTTCTGAGGTCAAGTCTGTCGTCATCAACAATGGGCACAAATTCATTGAGAATACCGGATATGTTCTTTATGGAGTCTACAATGTTACCATGGTTATTGTCTTACTCAACATGCTCATCGCCATGATCAACAGCTCGTTTCAGGAAATTGAGGTAATCATATTCCAAGTTGAGATCTCTGAAACGACCAGACGTTAGGATAGGTCATTCCAGAGATAGATGTCCAGACCCCATTTTCCAGTCGTATTCCAATTGCATTACATACACATTTCCCTTTACACTGCTTTGATATTTGTTACCATACAATTGGAAGTCCTCTCTGGTTACAGTACGCTCAGTAAACGACCAGTTTTACAATTACAGTTTGTTTGTGTATTCTGTATTAACCCAACTTGTCAAAATTGGCTTTTAACATTTTAATGGCATCAAACAGTAAAATATAAATTATATAAATGAACCATATACAACAAGTATACTAGCTACTGCAAAGCTGGAGTGCCATTATTAATCCAGTAAAGATTTATTACTCCAGAGAGGTCTGATAAGATAACAGGAAACTGAGGAAGTTATTTTGATGCATTTTATAGCCCTCATTAGTATGGGGACCTCAATAATTTGACCATTAATAACACTTCAACACACTGTACAGTAATTCTGCCAGTCGCATACTTGTGACTGCTTTTGCATGCTAACAATTTTAAATATTTTTTGTTCTTTATATTGTTTGTTGTTAAATGGACGATCAATTACCTTTTTTATGTTTTGTAATGTAGTTGTTCATTAGTCCCTTGTTAACCATTTAAATGCCTACTGGTCTTCAGAAATTCTTCCAGATCCTGCACATTCTTTACTTTTCTAGCATCTTCTGCATATTAAACAGTGGCTATATTATGCTGGGGTCATTTTTACTCTTCAGTCTAAGAATAATTAAGAGACTCATACACAAGTATTACAAAAGTTGCATATGAGTCTACAAACCACTAAGATACATCAGGATGATTGTTGTAAATTCTTATTAGTGTTAGTTGAAAAGCTGTCAAATAGCCTATTGTACATTTTCAGGAGTGCTCAGTCATTTTTAGGTTGTGTTGCGCTGACCCCTTGTGGAAATTCCACTGTGTAAATGTTCTTCTAATTGTCAGACTGAATGCTTTTCTGTGAGGAAATAACACCAATAACAGATGTAAAGTAAGCAGTTATGTGACCTTAACACTTCTGCTTCTATATAAAGCAACATACACTATGCAAAATACAAACAGCATTTGTGAGGCTACTAATATGAGGCTACGATTTATGAGGCTACTAGTGCTATTCATATTTTTGTGCGTAAAACTTTTTAATGAGGAAAAAAATACTATGTGCACCTTTAAATATAAATATGGTGTGGAATTTTTTCTTTAAATAGTTTTTCATATTTTCTCAAATCAATGAGAATAAACTGCCGCATAGCATTGTAAATTATGTTCTAAAGTTTTAAATGTGTACTCAATAAATAATAAATGTTGTTTTATTGAGAAATTACAATGGAAATATTTAATAGACTTTGAAAGTGGCATATTTGTCCGATATGGTAAGCCATACCCGAAATGTGACCTCTGCATTTAACCCATCACTCTGGGAGCAATCGGGGATTAGGTACCTTTCTCAAGGGCATTTCAGTTGCTACCTGCCAGCTCTGGAATCAAACCAGCAACCTTCTGATTATTACAAGACCGGCTCACTAACCAGTTTAAGCCAAGTAACAGCAAACCAAGTGGAAGTTTATTAGTAAGGTTCCTCACATTAACTATAGTTAGTTCCACACATATCAGGTCTGATATGGAAATATGTGTTTGGTGACAGGACGATGCAGATGTGGAGTGGAAGTTTGCCAGAGCTAAGCTGTGGTTCTCGTACTTTGAAGAAGGAGGAACACTGCCTGTGCCATTTAACCTCGTCCCCAGCCCCAAATCAATCCTCAGCCTGGCCCTGAAACTCAAACAGCTGCTGCTTAGACCTCTACACAGACACAAAGATGATCTGAAGGGGGACACAGAACTCAATGAGGTGAGATGAACACAGACTCCTAAAATAAGACTCAGGTTATTGGTATTTGGAGCCCTCTAATGTGGAGATTATATAAGAACATGAAGAGACTATTATTGCAAGAGTTAAATATTATTGGTACAGTACAATGATCAGAATTAATATAATGTGGCTTTTAGTCAGGTCAACACAACGAGTCCAGTGAGAAAGATTCACCTCATCCAAGCCGATACCAGGTGATACACAATTTTAATTTCATTATGCATATTTTATGAACCCACAGTAATAAAAATCTTCTCATTGGAAATTTTTGCTCTTTTTCTGTTCACAGAAGATCATTAAACGGCTTATCAAAAGATATATTCTAAAAGCACAAGCAGATAAAGAGGGAGATGAAGTTAATGAAGGTACAGTATAGCGTGACCTCTTAATTCTACTGATTACGTACTGAACATGTCTGTACTTCAGCCACATTCAGACTAAGTCATTCAGATGTGTTTATTTGTTGCTGAAATGAATCAATGCGGAACCCAGTTAGTTTAGATGTTATTAACTCTACAGCCCTGTTAATTAATGTGAGAGCAGTAAATGACAGGAAATTGATTTATTTTGATTTGTTCATTAAGCCTGTAGCTCAACTGGTAGAGCATAGTACTAGTAATACCAAGCCCATGGGCTCTGTTTCCAGTGAACACACAGATTAATAACTGTTTACCTTGAATGCACTGTAAATTGTTTTGAAAAAATCTGCCATATGTCAAGTCAACATAAGTCACCTTACAATATTTAAACATTAAGTCATTGAACATATTAAATTGGTGCAGACAGTGTATTATGTTGATTTTAATCTAATTTGTAATTAGATTATTCAATGAATATTTTAGAAATATATAAGAATATATATTTAACAGGCTGATTTCCCAAGAAAATAAAATTTAAAATAAAATATATTATTGTACAGCAATTTATATAGACTTTTTAAAATGTATGCTGAGCATACCTGAAGGTCTGCATCACTTTTTACCTCTTTCAGGAGAGCTTAAGGAGATAAAACAGGACATCTCAAGTTTACGCTATGAACTCCTGGAGGAAAAGTCTCGGCAAACAAAGGAGCTAGCAGAGCTAATCCAGAGACTAGGAGAGAGATTAGCCAGTCAACACAACCTGTAGTCTTTTAACAACAATTGTTGGATGTCAAAATTTAGGACATACCTCCCATTCTTTATGAGTAGTTTGAGACAAGATTTTTTTTCTGAGACAATTACATGCCCCTTGTTTTGAATACTTTGGCGCCAGAAGGGAGAAAGGCTTGTGGGAGGCTTTGTGGGAGAAAGGCTAAAATCAAATAAATATGTCATTACATCATAGAATTAAATTTGATTAAATTGTACACTTTTGTAAATGCAGGAGATAATGTTAAGTATTTAAAGTTCATGCAATGTGAAAAAACGTCTGACATGCTTCCATCTGCTGTTGTGTTTTCATGCTATGTAAAGAAACATGACACATTTGCAATGTAGAGTATTAGTGTATTTCAATGTAGGTGGCAATTTGTCATAAATTTCATGACTATAATGTTATGTGGGAATCTGGGCCCATTGCAAATTCAGCAACCCCTTATAACAAGCTAGATTTACCATAATAATAAAGTTAGTGTTAGTGTACAATAGTGATTTATTGATTTATAATGTTGTAAAATGAAAATTTTAAAATAAATGTTTTTCTTTAACACAGATTGTTTCTTTACGCTGTATTTATTGTAAACACACTTCTGTTCAAAGGTTTTAGGACACCAAGATATTTTATAGTATTTGTAATAAATTATTGTTTTTATTGACCAAGGCTGCACTAAATAAATCAATAATTAATCAAAAATAGCCTTTATATATATATATATATATATATGTGTGTGTGTGTGTGTGTGTGTGTATACAAGTTACTTTAAAATTTAACTAAAAACATAAAAAACATAAGTATTGTAACAACTTCCAGGTGTGACAGCTAGCCCCACAAGTAGTTTAATGGAAAAAAAATTTGGAAACACGGTTTCCACACAATGATGTTATTGTATATTCAGGTCAAAGATTTTTTTAAATAGAGGCCTTACAATTATTATTTTAAACCCGGTTACTGTGGATGCTTTTGAATGTGGTTCCATTGTTGATCAGGTCTCACAGAGTAACAAGCAAGGTTGTTTGTCTCTTAGTTCAGCCTGACCTCTCAAGAGTCTCACGCCAGTGCGCCGAGCAAGGCCACCAGAGCAGATTCAATTTATCCAAGACTATTACTCTGCCTGAAATGGGTCAGAAACTGTGAAGAGTGGAGGTGAGGAGCTTTTATTAGAGGTATTAGAGATCTTGACTGCCGGTCCTCTGACAACACACATCATACAAAGAATATAGATATACATTACATGAGATATACATATTATTAAAAATATTATCACACATACTAAAGTTTGTCTTAGATCATCCATGTAAGCGATAATTTACAGTCCCAAAGGATACAAGCACGGTTATCCGAATACCAACATGAAACTGAGGAGCTTTGCATCACCCTAAAAGGGTTTATTTTGTGTTATTACATAGTTCCCTGGAATACTTGATTCCTAATATACATTCAGTGGTCAAATTTTTATGAACAATGATGGTTGCCCATTGCAACAATCCAAACTAAAGTATGCCATGCAATAAGCAGAATATTGTACAGTGAGTCTGAGTAATTTATTTTAGTGTTTTATAAACTAATATAATTTTTATTTTATTATATAAATAGTTTTATTTTATTTTTCCAAGAAACGACTAAAAACTCAACTATTTCATCTTCACTTCCTTAACTAATCAACTAACACACCCCACCACCTCTACTTCTACTTCTTTTATTACAAAAATATATATATATTTTGCGTTCTTATATTTTGCTGGAATAGCTGAGACCTGTCTATAGCACTTATTCATTGCTGCTCTTATAGTTGTTGAAATTGCTTCGTTGTCCTCATTTGTAAGTCGCTTTGGATAAAAGCGTCAGCTAAATGACTAAATATACATGTAAATGTAAACTCAAAACAGGGTCATCAGGATCCCAATGTGAACTCGGCCTTGGTTCCTTACAATCTCTGAATATTTTATTTCTGGTAGCATATGATCCAATTTGTGTGTGTTTTGTGAGTTTGAGACTTCATAAATCTCATATTTCATTGAATCATAGTTGTCAAGGTGACCAGAAATAATATCTGAAAAAGCAGTAAGAGGGTGCGGGAAGAACATTCTTGGTCACTTTGACCCACTCAGAAGATGCAGAAAAAGGGCTTTGAATTAGATTCGGAGCACAGCAAAATTCTGCCTGCTTTGGGCAATCATTATTAAAAAATCTTTGAAAGATTTGTTTATTGGGCCTGGCAGCAGTAGTGATTGTTGTGTTCTTGTGACGTGGGCGATATTGCACCGCCAAGGCTAACTGTTAACAGTGACACTGAGATCATTTTACACACATATAAAGGCAACATTACTACATTGCTGTTAGGAACCATTTTGCTTTGATGATGGTGACGATAAAAGCCCATTACTTTGTATACTCTATATTCCTAATGTGTTGCAAATAATGTCTGCAGTTTTCAATATAATTATAGATAAAAATAATTTCTTCACATAGACTGAAAACACAGACAGAATTTGTTAATAATTTTCTCAAGTCTGTTGGTCAAATATTAAAAAAAGAATATTAACCATAATTCCCAATTTGCAGAGTTGATTATGTTTGGGAATGGTAATATGCAGAATTCCAGCAGCATTAGATACTGGAACTATATTGATGAATCTTATGGTAGATCAACTGGTGTAAAACTGGTGTGGAAATTGATGCTTTGGTGTGGGCAAAACGAGCTTCAAAAGGCAAAACAAGCTTTTAACTGCTCTTCTGGGCTTGTTGGATGATTTCAACATTTTATTTGTTTACAACATGGCCGCTAGTTATTCATGATGATATTTTTGTTTCATAGCTGGACATCCATCACACTTTTGAATAAGACTAGATTTTATTTTATTTCTGTGACTTTTATTTAAAATTCTGTGCGAGATAGTGATTCTATTCAACAATTTGTTTTGAAACAGACTATTGTTTCGAAATTCTGTCATAAATAGAATTAGTTCATGCTTATTTTGAGAATATAGAAATGTTGTTTAATATAGGTCTATACTTTCAACATTATACAAGATATTATATATTAAATACATACATATATGAAAATTTTCTAAATATATAAAGTGTATGTTTAAGTGATTGTAGATTTTTGGGATAAGTCACAGGCACAATTTCGAACAGCCTTTCACCACAAGGACGAATACTCCGAGGTTTTATACATCACAGATCATAACCTCCAACTAAACAGTGAGGACGCATCTCGTCGACCAGATTTGCGGGACTGTAACACGACAATTAAAACAGTAACAGTAGCATGGACACTGTGAACATATCCCTCGACAATTCCACAGAGTTGACGACAGAGGTAAGTGATTTAATGGAGAAATACACGGAGGAGATTTTGGGTGAGATTTCCGTGCGTAATTTTGGAGAGCCGGGATTTTTACGCAGCTGCGCTTCTCGATCAAGCAGCGATGCTGTGCCTCAGCTTTCTGTTCTTGATTTGCCTCTCGGTACCGAAGAGACATTTGCTTCAGGAATGACTGGTTTTATCAAAGACGAGCAAGATCAATCTCTGATTATGAAGCCACCCAGCACTGACTTCGACCTCGAGATAAATCTCAGCGCTCTGGATAGGTGCTGCGACACCGAAAGCAAACAACAGTGTGGGTATATTGATGACTCGTCAACCTTATTTTCATCTGAAGGAGCCCAACAGGTAGTAGTGGACAGTTCTTCTAACTTTCAGTTGGACGTAAATCAATCTAACGCATTAGTTTTGCCTCCTCAGAGAAGAGCATCACCTTCTCTTGGTAGGTGTATGCTGAGCTTTAATGGTACGAGCGCATCTCCAATAATGCCCAAAACTGACATTTCCAAATGGGTAGTCCAGCAGTCGCCTGCAAACTCTCAGTTCTGGTTTCAGTCCTCTAATGTGAATGAGGAGAACGCTGGCTACTTCTCACCAGATGACTTTTTCCAGCTGTCACAGACAGCCTACAGAGTTTTCCCGGGGTAAGAGTGATGTTTCACAGTATTTATCGTTTAGTATAACGTTGTATCGTCAGAATTGAGTTAAGCAACGGATTTGAATTTAGACAGAATAAATGGAAAAAAATTCAAAGAAATTAATGGAACTTCTGCGAGTGTTATCATATAAAAAGTGTTATCAAAAAGCATTAAGGGTATTTTAGTCAATTTGAAATGGCACATATAGAAATTTATATTTCATTTATATATTTATGCATTTTTATATTATATTCAGTAAATTAACTTTGAACTACTATGGTTGAGGAATACCAAATTTACCAGAATCGTTTAATTTACCCCTTTAAATTAAGCCTTCATTAAGGTCTTACGGTCATGTATGTAAATTAAAATTTGTCCTACATGTTTTTATATATGTAACGCACGTTTCAATGAACAGCTTAAAGTCCTGCATCACAAGTATGGACCCACGTCTTATATGGAATCAAAAAGTTCTTCGTTTCATGCTTGCATATATATTTTTTTCTAATATAGGCACTGTAGTGTGTGTCTACTTTAGTTGGTTATAGCATCCAGATCACATTGTCTTTATATTCAGGGTTCCATCTCAAAGACATTGCATCATATGTGGAGACGAAGCATCAGGTTGTCACTATGGAGTTCTTACCTGTGGAAGCTGCAAGGTGTTTTTCAAGAGAGCTGTGGAGGGTGAGGACAAAGGCTAAATTTGAAGTGTATTAATAATTGCAGTATTTGGTAACATATTGTTGCACACAGCAAGTTTTATACCATGTTTCAGTGTGCATGACTCACACTGTATACAGTGTCCCAGAAGGCAGTAATTACCAGTGAACCAATGTTCCTCCTCTACCTTGTTATTTTTTTATCTTTGAGGACTGATATGTTAGTCATTCTGTCTGACCATGACCGTGTCACTATGCCCTGTCAGCCTTCAAGCCATTCACTCCCACCTTCTCCCTATTGTCAAATTGTCATGTTCCTTGAAGAATGTTCTTCTATTGATGTCATATGAAATCATTTTGTGCATTTGTTTTTTTGCACATTGTCATTCAGAGGTTGTAAATCATTTTGCTTTTTTTTTTTGCATAGGGCACCACAACTACCTGTGCGCTGGGCGGAATGACTGTATCGTTGATACAATCCGAAGGAAAAATTGTCCTGCTTGTCGTCTTAGAAAGTGTTACCAGGCAGGAATGATGCTTGGAGGTAAATTTCAATATATCATTCCTCTTGTGAATGTTCCACAGTGTTTCTGTAGCTCAACTAGAACATTGCATTGGCACTGTGAAGGTCATGGGTTCAAGTTTTAGCACAAGGCACATAAGAATATTTATTATGAACCTTTTACCGCTTATGCTCATGAAACTACATTTGTGTGTTTCAGGTCGTAAAATGAAACGGTTTGGGGGTCTGAAGGTCACAGGTCTGAGTCCATCTGTGATGTTCCAGAGTCCGTTGTCCCTGATGACTGATGTTCAGAGCATGTCCTCCCTGCCGTGTATGCTAGCCCTGCATGAGCTGCAGCTATCTCCACAGATGATCAGCATTCTGGAGAGTATTGAGCCACAGGTGGTCTACTCTGGCTATGACAACTTGCAACCAGAGGTTCCTCACCTTCTCCTCAACAGTCTCAACAGGCTTTGCGAACGTCAGCTTCTCTGGATCGTCAGGTGGTCCAAGTCTCTTCCAGGTAACATCTTTAAAATCAAAGACTGGAGCCCCAAAGCAACTAGTATTGATGATTCATGAATCAGATAGGATTTTACCACAATTACCTTGGGGACTGAATGTTTTTAAATGAATAACTGTGAGATTGGCACAGCTGCTTGAATGCTAAACACTGTCTTTGTTCATCTTGTTCTGTTTAAAAGGTTTTCGCAGTTTGCACATCAATGACCAGATGACACTCATCCAGTATTCCTGGATGAGTTTAATGGTGTTCTCACTAGGCTGGAGGACTTTTCAGAATGTCACCACAGATTACCTGTACTTTGCTCCAGACCTTGTTTTAAGTCAGTGAGTAATGCATGAAAAGTCACTGGCTTAAAAGTAAAACACAACACAACTGTTTCTACATCCACTTACTGAATATGCTAATAGTGTTGTTGAATTTTAGTGATCAGCTGAAGAGGTCTCCCATCTATGACCTGTGCTTGGCTATGCAGTTCATTCCACAAGAATTTGCCAACTTGCAAGTGACCAAGGAAGAGTTTCTTTGCATGAAGGCCCTGATGCTGCTCAATACCGGTAAGAAAACACCTGTTTGCATTCTTATTGACCAACACCCCATGGGTCACACAGGTGTACTGGAGAGCAATAGTAACAGTCTGTACAATTAGCTTAGTGTCATCATGCCAGCTCACAGAAATAGATACATTTCAAGGGCTGCAAGACCTTGAAAATTTGTTTTCGGGTTTCAAACTTAGTTCGTTTAGCATTCCAAGCTGACCTTTCCCAAGAAAGAAGTAGTGGTGATGCCAAAACACAGCTCTCCATGTATTGTGTATATTCTGTAAGCAATAGCAGCTGTCATGCAAACTGTTGTGTCTAGATGGTAAACCTTATTCTGCAAAACTTGCAAGAATTGCTGCAATCAAGATAAAGGGTTGCTACTGATAGGTTGTTCTCAGATTTTGTGTTTTTGAGTGTAGATCTGTCACAGAGAGAAGGGTGATGTCACACAACACCTATTTCAATGATATTTGTTAGAGACATTTGGTGTGTGGTATTCCTAAAAGACCCAACAGCAGCTGTAATTTACCTATAACTCTGTACTGCTCTTGTAAACTCTAACATAACCACTCTTGGTTACTCTAAAATAACTAATATAATATAACTAATATAATATAAAATAATATGTGTGTGTCAGTTCCTCTGGAAGGCCTGAAGAGTCAGACACAGTTTGATGAGATGAGACAAAACTACATCTGTGAGCTGACAAAAGCCATCCAGATGAAGGAGAAAGGAGTGGTTGCCAGTTCTCAGAGATTCTACCACCTGACCAAACTCATGGACTCCATGCATGAGGTACACAGCACTATATTGTGCTGTTTGAACATTTTTACACATTGACTGCTGTTGTCCTAAATAACAAAATGTCAAACCAACTGGCATTTATTTAAAAAAAAAAAAAGCATAAGCAAACTATTGTGATGTTGTCTAATGTTAGTGGAACCTGTTTATATGACACTCTGCTAGAACACTTATATGAACTGAGGGAAACTGACTTCCATCCACTAAATATTACTATCAACATTAGTTGGTTAAAGCTCATTGCAAAAATAGCTCAGAAAAGTGTAGTTCTGAAAAGCTCCATATTCATTTTCCCAGTGTAATAAGATTTAGATATCTAGTAAAAGTGCATCTGAAAATCAGTGCTATGTAGTTTAAGTGCAACAATGGGGACAAAGCTTGTTAACACTGGCCTTACTTGTTCAGGTTGAGAGGAAAGTGTTCGTGGTCTTGGCAACAGCTGTGTGTTATACAGAGATACTGTTTATCTTTAAGGGCGAAGTGTTCCATTTTGAGTAAATATTTTGAGCTGAGAAACTTTTTACTTGTTTCTTATTTTGTGTGTTATTGTTTAATTAATTTTTTCAGTGTTAAAATACTTTCTTTTAAAGCTTAATTTGTAACTTTTTGAGACCTTTGAGCGTAACCAATGTTGTGAGTCTGGGGCATGACTATCTGTTTGTCTGACCAATGGCAGATGGGGGTGGAAGTAAAAATAGGAAAAAACAATCAAGATTTTTGTTATTTTATTAGGAACACAGAAATCATTTATTAATCTAGGTCAGTGAAATTTTACAAAAATGTTATAGATTGTTCTGCAGACAGTTCTAATGCCAAGATTAAACAACTTATGATGTACGCTTATAATCGGTTAACACATTATGTTGTTTTATGTCATTACAAAATAAATCAAGGTACATCAATGTACAATAACAGTTTACACCAATATTAATACACTTAGCAGCTCCGTAACATAAAAGAGGTAACAGCACGTCACTAATCTCGCTTGCTAAATAGCAGACACAGAATGCAATAGGAGAATCTAAATTTAGATGTGACTTATCTTTATTATTGTGTAGATTGTGAAGAAGGTCAATCTCTACTGTCTGAGCACATACATCCAGGCGGACGCCATGAAGGTGGAGTTTCCTGAAATGATGTCAGAGGTCATTGCATCACAGCTACCAAACGTTCTGGCCGGCATGGTCAGACCCCTTCTGTTTCACAACAAGTGAAGGTTCAGACAGGATTTTTTGATTTATGATGACCTTTGGTGTATTGTTTTGATCTAGGCCACACTTGTTCAAGAGGTGGCTGTTGGTTTTTATTTTGTTGTTACTGGAATGCTTTGCTATAAATGTATATTTATTATTATTTTTCAGCACAAAATGTTGTGTTAAAATTAGGCAGTGTATTGATAAAAATTTTGCATCTCAAGCTTGATCATTCTAATAAATGTGTAACTATTTATAAAATATAGCATATATTGTATAGACAGGGGCTAGTTGTCACAAGGACTGAATACAAGTATCTATAAGGTTTCTAAAATCTGATTGCAGAAATGTTTATTAACAGTGGTTTGTATGATGGTTTCATTTGTCATTAAGTTCAAAAGCTCCTTTAGCCAGGACTTCAAAGTTTGACTGACTACCAAAGAAACTGACTACCAAAAAGTTTTCTTAAGAAATATCCACTTATTCAAAAAGTATGGCAACTAGACTTGGTCGCCCAGTCATATGTAAGGTTGGATACCTTTAAATTATGATTAAAACATGATTTATTATGAATAAAAAAATAACATCTTTTAAAGTTTCATGAAATTATTTTTTGTAGTGAATTCCTGTTTTGTTTTGTAAACATCTAGGAAAGGTTTCTGAGTGTAAAGATAAGGAAATATTATCTACTCTCTGATCATACACGTCAAAAGAGAAAGTTCATATTGTCATGGTCAGATCTTACAAACTAACCTTCAGATATACCCCCCAATGCCAGTCACCTGTGATTGTACATTGACTGTACGTCAAATAAAAAAATTGGGGGAATTTTAACTGTTTAAAATTAAATGAACAAATCAATTTTACAGCAGCACAAAGAACATAATATGTACTATTATTTTCTTGCAGTCTCAATGTAATATGACTTTTCAAATTAATAGTAAATGCGCTATTATAAGGCAACAGATTAAATTTGGAAAACATTTTGGAACTCTTACCATTTTCTCTGAAAACCTTGATAGTCTGGTCGAGGGGAGTGTCAGCCCAACATCAGCAGGGAGGGTCACAAAGTGCTCTCATGTATTTAATCAGAAAGAAGGCTGAGATCTTGGTAATAGCCTTCGTTCCAAATATTTCTGACGTCTTTTGAAAACAGCAATGAGTTTGAATTATGTGATTAATGTCTGAGATTTAGTTCTAATGATTTAGCTTTTGCATCATTTTTAATGAGACAAGAACTGAGCTTCATTTTGTAAACAAATTTACTGACAAAAAGAAAAATATAAGAAATATTACATGATTTACAAAATATTTAATCATCCGTATTTATTTTTATATATCAGCATACAATTTCATCTTGCTGTACAGATGACAAAACAAAAGTGCACGTTTTTGAGTTCCTCTGTTTGTGTCACACAGGGCATTTACAGGGACATTAAGACAGCTGAAATGCACCATAGTGGAGAATCATGAGCAACCACAGAAACTGAACACAGACTGAATACTAAGACCAGAACGTCATGTTAAATACATTTGTTGGACCTTGTTAGATAAAGTAAAGATTGAATTTTCAAAATGTACAGATTATGCATTGACCTGAATGCAATACTAAGACTATGGCTATTTAATGCTCCAAGCCAATGGATACCAATCTCTTCAAGAAGTATACACAATTAGAACTTTGCACAAGAAAATTTGTATGTATCAGAAAATATTTAGACTTGTAAACTTGTTGTAGACTTGTTACTGTATGTTCACAACAATATAAAAATTTGCAAAAATGTTTCTGAATTTCTACTGCATACACCCCCAAGAATGTGTTTTTGCGTGTATTAACACTTTATGTATTGGTGTAAAATGTGTTTATTGAATATTGGTCACTATAATGTAACTGCAATATTGTTAGGGTCCTGGCTTCAGGTCTTGAGATTTTCCTAGCCCCCTTGCCAGGATCCTGACATCCCGTGTTCTGTCTTCTAGCTTGTGTTTTGGTTAATGTTACTGTTCCTAGTTTTGTTTTGAGTTAATCGAGTCTAGTTTTGATTATCCAGTTTTGAGTTTTCTAGTTTTGTTTTGTTTTTTGTTTCTCCCCCTCAAGGGAGTTTAAATTTAAAATAAAAGCACCATTTTGTCTACGTTGTCTCCAAATGGGTTCTTTTCCTCCCGCGTTCCTGACAAATATTGCTTATAACTGCTCCCAGAATTTTCACACACTGTGATGATATAATGATTTATGGCTGTATTGCAGAAGAATTGCATTGAAGGAGGGGGATGTTTGAAAAAGGTTACCGGTTACATTTTAAAAGAGGATAAGTAATTGCATTATTTGCACTCAAAAGATCTAAGCTCTTAGCTTCATTATGATTTACATTCAGAGATGTACTTAAGTGTTTGATAAATATCTCCAGCATCTCCTTATTTCTGTCAGTTAGTTTATGCACCAGCGCATGAACTACACACACTCTGTAGTTCTGATCATCATATTCTATGAAAAACAGACACTATCAACAAACCATAAGCAATACTCAAAACACATCAACAAATCTAAAGATTTTTCTGACATTTTTCTGAACTATTTCTTTTTTATTTTATTTTATTGTAGATATTTTGATTACATCTGAAATATTTAATGTTATTGAATTGCTTTACAAATTACTGACAGCCATAAGAAAGTCTGAGTGGAGCTTATATCTCATAAGAAGCTCAGACAGACATCTAGTGGACAGAGACAAGTCACAACTTCTGAAAAGAGGAAAGCACATGCTATTCCTTTAGTAATTTTACTGAATGCAAGATTCCCACAAGCCTTTCAGATCTCCATTAGTTATAATGTCAGAGTGTAAACTCTAAGGAACATGCTAACCAGAGATAGTTCTTCTGGCCACTAGTGATGGTCTTGTTGTCCCAAATATCTGGATCAAGATCCATATCCATGGGGCAGCTTTGGGTGCTGTAAGGGAAACCATCACGTACATTAATTCTATGAACAATATAAACAAAATGTTATTCAAGTTTTTTATTTAATCTAATTTTATAAATAATTATGGCCTGTGGAACATTCCTTAATAAAGCAAATGTGAAATAAAAGTAATTTAAGCACATTACTTTTTGAACTATTGAACTGATGTTCATATAGGCTGTTTGGGAGTTTTTGAATTTACAGAAAGGCAGTTTGTGATAAGAGATTTTAGATATCAGTCTGTGAAGTATTTGACCCTGAATTATAGACATGATTATTCTAGATATTTGTTGTAATGAGGGTGAGGCTGATGCTGTGTTAGAATCCATTTGCAGAAGTTTAATGGTAAAACAGTTCAACAATCCAGATCGTGAAACAGAAATCAGAGTCGAGGTCACAGGCAAAAGTAATCAAAATCACAGAAAACAGTCCAACCGGCAAACAAGCAAAAGGGTAATTCAAAGGGCAAAAGTAGATGGCTGCCAAACAGGAAATTGTCCTAGAAGCAGAGGGCTCTCTCTGCTGGCATGGCATTACAGTTGTGACCTAACAAAGTAAAATTAATAGCACCCAGATGTCACAAATTCCACAAAATCTATCAAATAATAACTCAATGTCTTTGCAACAGCATAAATTTTAAAGAAAAACAAATGAATTTGTAACCAGGCCTAAACAACACAGTACTCCATCAAATGTATCAGATCATATACATTTATGATATACCGTATAGAAATCTGTGAGGTGACTTACAGAAGACAGTGGTCATGAGCGTCTGCACTTTTGAGTTATTCCACCAACTCTGTACAAACCTGTAGTGCTGAGCCCTGCTGTCAGGCGAATACAGCACACCGAAGACACGTCAACACATACAGTCATTGCCAAAATTATCAGCACCCTTGCAATTCTGTCAGAAAATGCAACCCTTCTCTCAGAAAATTGTTGTAGTTGCAAATGTTTTGGTACTCACATGTTTATTTTTTTGTTTGCATTGGAACAACACAAGAAACCAGAAGAAAAGTCAATTCTGATACAAATTTTACACAGAACCCAAAAACATACTGGACAAAATTATTGGCATCCTTAACTTAATATTTGGGAACACCCTCTTTGGAAAAAATAACTGAAATCAATTGCTTCCTGTAACCATGAATTAGTTTTTTACACCTCTCTACTGAAATTTTGGACCACTCTTCTTTTGCAAACTGCTCCAGGTAATTCAGATTTGAAGGGTGCCTTCAAATGACAAAAAAGGATGCCTGCTGTTTTAAGATCACCCTACAGGTGTGCTATGGGATTCAGATCTGGACTCATTGCTGGCCATTTTAGAACTCTCCAGCGCTTTGTTTGTAACCATTACTGAGTGTTTTTGAACTGCGTTTCGGATCATTGTCCTGCTGGAAGACCCATGACCTCTGGTGGAGACCAAAACATCTTTGAACCATGTTTGACTGTAGGGGCTGTGTTATTTTCTTTGAAGGCCTCTTTTTCTGTAAACAGTGCCATAATGTCTTTTACCAAAAAGCTCTACTTTTGTCTCATCTGTCCACAGTACGTCCTCCCAGAAAGATTGTGATTTTCTCACATAAGTTTTGGCAAACTCCCATCTTGCTTTTTTATGCCGTTGTGTCCTCCTGGGTCTCCTCTACCATAGCATCCCTTTTCATTCAGATGGTGACGGATAGTGCGAGCTGACAGTGTTGTACCTTGTGTCTGCAGATCAGCTTGAATTTTTGGGAAGGTATTCAGGTTTCTTTATCCACCACTCAAACAATTCTTCGTTGTAATTTTTCATTAATTTTGCTCTTCCGTCCATGTCCAGTGTGGTTAGCTACAGTGCCATGGGCTGTAAACCTCTTGATGATATTGCGTACAGTGGACACAGGAACATTAAGATCTCTGGAGAGCCAGAGAATCTCTTGTAGCCTTGAGATTGTCCATGTTTTCCCACAATTTTTTCTCTAAGATCCACAGACAACTCTTTACACTTCTTTCCTTTCTTCATGCTCAGTGTGACACAACACAAAGGTTGAGACAACTTTTCCACTGGTTGCAAGTGTGATTACTATATTGCCCACACCTGTTACTTGCCACATTTGTTTAAATACAAATTACAAGAGCATCACATGCTTGAAAAGCAATTATTTCTTACCATTTTGACAAGGTGCCAATAATTTTGTCCAGTCCATTTTTGAGTTTTGTGTGAAATTTGACGAAGAAGTTTGACTTCTCTGTTTTTTTGTGTTGTTCCACTGCAAACAAAAACAATAAGCATGTGAATACCAAAACATTTGCAATTGGAACAATTTTCTGAGAGAAGTGTTGCACAGATTACCAGTTAAAGATTGGTTTTTCACAATTTTACAGACCTAATAAAATAGCTTAATGAGCTTTTCATCATTGATGAGTTTTTCATCCTTAACGATAAGGAGTAGTATTGGGCTGGTCATTGTGATTTGAACATGTTAGCCACCATGAGGTGACAGATTTGTCCTCTAATCAGAGGCTTTAAAGCACTTTCCTGCAATTGCCTGCCAATTATTTTGTGTGTACACATGGACAACCCCACCCCAACTCCAGATTCTGACCTAACAATGCTTACAGCACTTCTATGATATTAAGAAAAATAATGTAAACTAAAATAAGAAATATTTAATATTTTTATGGAATCATTCAAGTTTCCCTTTCATCATGGCATTTTTTAATTCTTTAGTTATCTTTTTCTATTTATCTTATTTATATTAAGTCACTTTATCGTCTTTATATGTATACAGTAAACACAAAGCTCACCTCTTCTTCATCAGCTGTATACATTGCCTAACAAAATTAAAGCCAGCCACATTTAAATACACAACAAAAGACAGGTGAAGATAAACAACATGTTCAGTAGGTGAATTTAGCTTGTGTCACATTCGGGGGATACAGCTTACTCTGCCCTTACTCAATGTAATATTATTGACCTTGTGAAGAAATAAGCGAGCAGGGACAGATAAAGGATGTAGTGTAGGAAAACAGAACACATTATCTGAATGAGTGTGTTAAACACAGTTCATCTGACAAGAGCATGTGAGGTCAGGCTCAAACATTAAGTCTCTCTCTTTAAAAACAGATACAAAGAAATATAGAATAAAAACATATATTACAAAAACTAAAGCCATAATGTGGGACATTATACAGTGTTAAGAATCATAAATACTTACTCTTCTCATTTTTGCTTAGAATAGCAGGACACTTGTAGATCCAAACAAAAATGTTTATTGTAAATTATTTAAGCCATACAATTACAAAGATGCAAAGATCTGAAGAACAATGATTGCTTATGCCAAAGTCATTAGTCATGATGCTGGGTTTTGTTGTGAATGGTTGCCAGGACATGGTGGTTGCTAAGGTATTGACAGATAGGTTTATGCTGTTCTTGGTGGTTGCTGCTAGCTTTAGCCAAAAGAGCCCAATGCACTTTCTCTGATATTCTGGTCACTAGATATGGCTAGGGTCCATCTAAGTCTATGGGATTTGCCTGTATTATTGTCTACAAGGTGAAAAGTCTAATTGCGTAGGAAAAGTATTCATTTGTACAACACACTACAAATGAATATATACTTCTGTATATATACAGAACATATATACAGTATACTGTACTGTATATATGTAAATTCTGTAGTTATGTAAAACTAAAAATTCTGTAGAAGAAGCCAGAGGGCACCAAAGATTATTCAAGCTCCAAACCCAAACATTGACTGTATACTTCCAAACAACATGTTCATCTATCACATAAAAGCACTTTATTCTGAAGCTTGGGGATCCAAGGTTGTTTTGAAATACAAAAGTAGAATTGATAACATTATAAAATAAAGAGAGCTGGCTCACTGGCTCTTTGCCATCTACAGCTTTCAGCCAAAGTCTCCTGTTTGACTCAGACAGTGCTTGAGGTGTGATGATGCCATGTCTGAGGGTAACGCAGCACAAACCAGAGAACTTCAAAAGCCGATACCTGCTAGGTTTATCCCGCTCATCTCTTGTACCTAACTAAAGTCCCTGTAGAGCTTTAATCCATTTGCTTTACGTCTGAATCTAAAATATTTTTCGGTCCATCTGAGATTGTGTGGAAAAGTGATAATGTTTGGTTAAATTACTGATATCATGTACTTTAAACAAAAAAGCATCTGTATTTTGCAAACAGACTTTGAAAGAAAAATGGGTAATATATTGTATATATATATATATATATATGTACTGCATGTATCTTCAAACTTGATTTAACAGCATTTGCATAAACCCTGACTGTAAGGTAAACTTATAGTCATGAATATGTTTTTCTCAGCGTATACATTACAGCCCTGCCTGATAAACAGCTATCACTTATGTCTTAGCATGAATGAATGTGTCAGGATCCTGGTGCCAGGTTCTTTTAACCGCTGCCTGCATTTGGATTCTTCCTCCTCTCACAAACCTGACAGAATGAGCTGTATGCTCAGTTATGGCTTGACTATCACCATCCTGCTTGTTAGAGCAAGCACCCGGCAATGTAATTTTATAAGAGGTGGCTGAGTGATTTGGCAGTTTTTCACAGTTTTTTGTAAACTTCAGTGTAAAATAAAGCAAGAAGCTCAGAGAGGTCATCTTAATGATTTTATTACTACATAAGTCTACCATCTTAACCTTACATATGTAAGTGTTTAACGTTAGCATGTTGCTAAGCTCATGATTAATAATCATAAAAAATACATGGTACACATACATAATGGGTTAATCAGTCCATGTTTAATTGAATTACATTTTTGCTCTCTAAATAAAATCTATATATAATTAACATTTCTCTTATCACATCAGCTATGTTGGATGCTTTCTTATAGAACTTATCACAATGCATTGTGGGATTACCTTTTATGCATAGTACTGCATGGCAAAATTAGGTATCTTATAAAGCAACATACTGTTGTTGCCTACCTTCTGGAATACCCTTGTGCATTGGTGTGCCTATGATGCCTAACTACAGTAGTGACCTACGTAGGCAGCCAGCTAGGTTTTGGGACAGATCTCAGAATGCTATCATTAGATCTCATAATGCTATAAATCATCAGAATCACACAGCTAGTTAAATCAAATCATGTTATTGCAACAATTAACACTAATGCTGTTGCAGTAAGTGTGCTGGTTTTTCAACATGCAATCCTTTAACACTGATTTGGTGAGAAACTTGATCAAAGTTGTCATCTGAATGCGTGACAGCAAAAGCTGAACATGCTTCTGCGCTGTAGGATGCTGGGCTGGTGACATACCAGGCTTTACAGAAAAATTGCAGTGGTCTAAAAGAGTAGTTTAACAAGCAAAAGCTACTCATAAGTAATACAGTTAAGCTACCCTTCTGAAAAAGTAGTTAGCTACATTACAAGTTACTATAAAAACGTAGCTAGTTACATTGAAACTA
This sequence comes from Botia kubotai, assembly GCA_036877585.1. Lineage (NCBI taxonomy): Eukaryota > Metazoa > Chordata > Actinopteri > Cypriniformes > Botiidae > Botia > Botia kubotai. The sequence goes on from JAZGTI010003283.1 coordinate 24,315, forward strand.
CTTTAATTTTTAAAATATTTTAATATATTAAAATATATATATTATAATATATATATTAAAATATTGTTTTAAGATTTGGGATTTAAAACATTGAAAATGTAATGCAATACAATTATGATTTCAAAGATTGTTGCATAAACTATCCTTGATACACACAATACTCAAACATGAACATATGCAGACATATGAATTTGCAGTCAGTTTAATACATGTACGGCTCTCTAGAGATGTAGATTATAAATGTGACAGTTGCTGTAAGGTGGCGATAATGAAGACTGTTCTCTACTTTATATTTGGCACACGCTTATGCCGTATACTCTTTATACTCAGTATACTCTATTGTATAGTCTTTTCCATCTTTTTAGTCACCTTTTGTAAACTGTATCACTATATTATATATATGACTATATCACTATAATATATATGTATCACTATAATAATGTAATAGATATATTACACTTCATTGACTACACAACGGCGTACATTTTAGGACATCCTCAGACCTCAGTGTCAGGTCTCGTACATCCTCACCAGTTCCACGCCACTTTGATTTGCTTGTTCTGAACCGCGTGCGTGTGACGTCACATGGAGCGGGGCAGCGCGACACGTCACAATCCACCTGAGTATGGAGCGCGGCCGGTCCAAAAGTGTTCAAATGAAACGCTTGAAATTTGTATGGAACGCGGACGGGGCCAAAAGTGTTCAAATGAAATGCGTGAAATTTGGACGCGTCAACACGCACAGTTTGTACGCGTAAATACGAAGTATATGTTCGGGTGTCGCGTCAGACCGCACAACAGCCAATAGCGTTGCTCTATTTAGTATTTCATTTGCATTTGTGATGCGATGGCACGTTGCTGTATACATATATAAACATCAGACGACATTTCTTTCCGTGAGGGATGATGTGCTGTTAGG
>JAZGTI010003284.1:0-14026 GCA_036877585.1 Botia kubotai
TTGATCATACACCTGATTATAATCCTACAAAATCCCTGACTTTGTGCAAGTGTACCTATAAGAATTGATGCTGGTTTGAAGGCAAAAGGTAGTAATACCAAATATTGATTTGATTTAGATTTTTTTTTGCATTTTGTAAATTGACAAAAATAAACAATCATTATTTATATTTCTGAAAGCATTCTTTGTTTACAGCATTTTTTCACACCTGCCTAAAACTTTTGCCACAGTACTGTATATATTTTTTGAATTAAGTTTCAAGCATGTGAATTTGGTTACGCATGTGTGCATTGTGTCTCTTGCATGAATAATTATTGAGTCTAATCTGCTTCCATAATCTTGCAGTGTTACAATACACCCCAGGAATGTGGTAGGTTACAAAAACAGAACTCAAATTTACACAGTTTACAAATTTGTAGATTACTAAACTACTTTTCGTTTCTAACAGATAAATATAGGAAATTTTTAAGCTTGTTAGAGACAAACAAAATATATTACAACATTGCCCACCCTTCTCTGACCTTTGATTATGTTTGCTCAAGGGCCTTGGAGATCACCAATGTCACATGTATTTTTTTGAATTGTTTTGCTCTTGAAGGTGTTCATTTGTTAAGGGTGTATTGTAAATTGCAAAAGGAAGACTTCTTATCACTCCTTTTTCTACTTGATTTTCTAGGTGTGATTCTTTACATTCTGCTGGTTGGATACCCACCATTTTGGGATGAAGACCAACATAGACTCTATCAGCAAATTAAAGCTGGGGCCTATGATGTCAGTTTTTTTTAAAATACATTTTTAATACATTTTTTATAATAATAAATATACATAAAATACATTATAATTATAAATAATCTTTATAAACATTTTTATAGCTTATTAATGTTAATAATGGTGATAATAAATTACCAGCAGAATTGATTCATACATTGCATTTATCATAATTTCTTTGCATTTACAGTTTCCTTCACCTGAGTGGGACACAGTGACCCCTGAGGCAAAAGACCTTATTAATAAGATGCTCACTATTAACCCATCGAAACGTATCAGTGCCACAGAGGTGCTCAAGCACCCATGGATTTCAGTAAGTTTACTGACATCCCATCAGTTCTTTTGGCTGTGTCTACACTAATAAGGATTTGTTTGAAAACTGTTTCCATTTGAAAACTGTTTCCATTTATGCTCCAGCAGAGGGCACTCGTACTGCCTGTTCTTTTATTTACTATGGACTCCATTTCCCAGAATCCTTTGTGTGTCGTTATCTTAATCATGTTCACATGTGTCACTTTGCATCTGTCTGCTTATACCCGGTTCACTAATTAATTCAGTACAAAGTCTTTTTTGTGTATTACAGCAAATCTGAGCTTTCTGTGTCCCTGTTTCCCTGTGTTTTAATACCTGCATTTTCTGGATTATTTGTTTTGTCTTTGGATCTTGTTTCATGCTTGGACTGACTATCTGTGTTTTGTCTCTGTGTCTGTTTGATGGATTATGACCTTGGATGGTGTTCACTAAAGTCTGCATTTAAATTCTCAAAGCTGTGTCCTGAAGCAATGCGTTACATGACTTCAAGTCAAAGTAATTGAATTAATAATTGTAGTAATTGTAAAATTACATTCTGGTTTAATTCATTAAAGTCTGCGTGCATTCTAATGCAAATTCTGTATCCTGTTTGCTGCCTCAAATATCATGAATTAAATTGAAAAATAAAGGCATTCCCAATTCAGTTATGAATGGCATATGACCCTACTCTACAAAACATACATTCCCCTCCTTATGTTTTCAGCATCGCTCCACTGTTGCATCTTGTATGCATAGACAGGAGACTGTTGAGTGTTTGAAGAAATTCAACGCAAGAAGGAAACTTAAGGTAAGTTTATATGAGGTACTCCTCTTCTAAGGTCATGCTGACATTTTTTAAAGGTCATTAGAAAGTCCTCAGTAGTAAAAGTTCAGGGCTTGTAAGTTAAAGATTATTGGTTTAAACCTCAAAGGGGTTGATCAGCTTTGGCTCTATTTACTCCCTATTAAGAAACATTAAGGAATGTCTGTGGTCATCGGTTCAAAATTGTGAGATGGGACCCATAGCTGTAACTAAGTTATGTTTAGCAACAAGCATGTTATAAAATGTAAATGCGTTGCACCACAAAGGCCACCCAAAAACATTCTAGGTCAAATACATTTAGTAAATATTACATTGTTATTGAGGGAGACATAGACCACTTCCCCAGCAATGAGCAGAGGTTTTGGCTTTCTTGTTAGGATTTTTCACTAAATTCTTGTGCAAGGATCCAGACAGCCCCGTTTGTGCTTCAGAGCATGATGTTTGGGTCCTGACTCAGACCTAGTCATGGTTCCTGTATCTTGGAGCCAGGTTCTAAACTCATTCAGCGTGTCTGTGAAACCATGATCCTTGGTGATTCACAAAATGCAAACATCCAGGTGCTGTCAGTTGAAAAGTAAAAAAAGCAGATACAGGAAACACATTTGCCTGGTGAAATTACCATCATTTACTGTGAGTGGCATGATAATGCATATGGGAAATAACACTAAAGTTTACATAAATTAACAATACATCATTGAGAAGAAACATGGTTGTGTTTTGTTGCTTACTGCTGACTATTGCTAAAACTTCTTGTTCTTGCTTACAGGGTGCTATTCTCACTACTATGCTGGCCACCAGAAACTTCTCAGGTGACTAATGTTTGTATTGTCTGCTATTTTCTTTTCAGCACTGTGAAAATCTGTATTGTTTCGTGATCTAGGAAAGCAGATAAGAGATTTTGTATGATGTATATTATTTTATACTGTAGACTATTTGCTTTTGTATATTCTATGTACATCATGCTTTGTGTAATTCAACTGGTGTATGCACAAAAAGACTTTCACTCATTACTACATTTTGGTGGTGCGACAAACATGATTCGATTATGCTATATTGACAGGCGAATAAGATGCACAAAAACTAGTTATTTCATTATTATAACTAAAAATACCTCACCAAACAAGTAAACTAGGCTTTGACATATCTGTATTACAACCCCCAAACTGCAATTAACACTAAGATGCAGATCCCTCTGGTGACCATAGCTCATGCTTATAAAGTCTCTAATCCTGGTGATCCTTGCTACATGCCATATAATAGTACTAGATCAATCACATGAAATTTCCCTACTTGATCCAAGTACTTATAATTGATCCTAATCAATTATTAATATTTACCTTTTGTTTCCCTTACATAGGGAATGGTGGAGTGTCTTAACAGTAACTCGGGACCAAATACACTGTTAATTATTGTGAAAATTTAGAAATGCAAAAAAAACTATTTGTCCTTGAGTTTTTTTTATGATCTTTCATCACAATAGCTATGAACGAAACAAATCTTACTACTGGTTGGACATTACCAGTTATTTTAGGGAATTTGTGAGCAAGTTAGCCAAGGGCTTCAAAAAATTACAGCTTGTAACTAGATAGTAAAGTCTGAGGACAAACTTTTTGGCTTAAAAGCCCGGCCTGAAAAGTGTAATGGTTTGAAATACTGTAGGTCTGACATTATCTAACACCATAAATGTTTTAGGACATTGTTAATGTTTTAACAATCTAGCAGTATTTTAGCATGTTTTAGCATCAGCCTGGCACGTTTAAACATCAATTAGCATGATGCTAGCACACGTCAGCATGATGCCAATACAATTCTAGAATGTTTCAATGTGTTTGGTCGTGACTCTAGTCTTTGTCAAATCTTTGTAAAATTCCTTCAGTGTAAGTCAATGGCAAATTGGACCTGTTTGAAAGCCTGCTACAAAAATTCCAAAGTGTTACAGCGATTAAAAATGTGTTGATCAACTCCTTCACCGTTTTCATTTCCGCCATGAAAAGTTTCCTGCCATAGTGAATTTTTAACTATTAAGTAGTCCTAGGAACCAAACCAGTGCTGAAAGATTTTCTGGAGTCAGAATATTAATAATTAGCAAAAGTTATTTTTATACACATTCGCGACAAGATGCCAAAGTGTTTGAAGTGGGTGGGTTACACAGCTATAAGTCAGTAATGGAATTAATGATTACTAAATTTGGTGCAAATTCAATTTTATTTATATAGTACTTTTTACAACATTACTTTAAAGCTTTTCAAATAACACAAATAATAATAAAACACAGAATAAATGTCAGACTATGTTCAACAAAGAATACCTGGTATTATTGCAAATGATGTAAAATTAGGCATACTAGGTTTATAGTAGGTTTATGTATAAAGGGTTGACTGAACCCTTTGACATCTGTCTGAAATCAGTAGGTTTACCAAGGAAGTCTCAAATCCTGATGATCTGTCTCAGGGGTCATTCCATCCAGTCCCCCACCATCTGGTCTCAGAGTTTGGATCCAGCTGACTACAGGACCTTKGGAAATGAAAGACAGACAGATTTAGTGTGGAGCCAGTTAGTGTTCTTGTGGGAGGTGTCCCAGGTTCCGGTTTACCTAATTAATGCAGCCTAATAATCCCTTAAGGGATTTAAGTAATAAATCCATAGGACTATGTGTAGGCTAAATTACAGAGGTGGGTCTTTAATCTAGATTTAAACTGACATAATGTATTACAAAGTTTGGGTGCCAAATACGAGAAGGATCTACCACCAGCACTTGTTTTTGAAATTCTGGGTACTAACAGTTGGCCAGAATTTTCAGATCGCAGTGAAYGCGAAGGACTGTAATAGGAGAGGAGCTTGCTTAAGTATTGAGGAACTAAACCATTCAGGGCCTTGTAGGTAATCAGCAAGATTTTAAAATTTATACGATGCTTGAGCCAGTGTAGTGTTGACAAAACTGGGCTTATATGGTCATACTTGTTCATTCTCGTGAGAACTTTGGCTGCTGCATTCTGAACCATCTGGAGTTTTTGAATTAATCTTGCAGGGCAGCCACCAAGTAGGGCATTGCAATAATCATGTCTTGATGTCATGAATGCATGAATTAATTTTTTTCAGTGTCTGGCTTAAAGAGCATGTGTCGTAGTTTTGATATATTTTTAAGATGAAAAAATGCAGTTTTACAAATATTGGAAATGTGGCTTTCAAAGGACAAATTATCAAAAACGACACCCAGATTCTTGGCTAATGAAGCAGACTTTATAGCGCATTCATCAAGATGCATAGTAAGTTGCTAGTCATCCAATTTTTCATATTGACTATGCATTCTGTTAGTTGGTGAATTTATGAGTTTCAGTGGGCCTGGGAGAAATGTACAGCTGAATATCATCAGCATAACAATAAAAACTAACTCCATGTCTTTTACTAATTGCTCTCAGAGGTAGCATGTACAGAGTGAAAAGTAGGGACCCAAGCATTGAGCCCTGCTGTACTCCATATTGGTCTTGTGATCGGTATGACACCTTTTCACTCACAGCAACAAACTGGAATCGATCAGATAAATATGATTTAAACTATACCAGTGCAGTTCCATTTATGCCAACATAATTTTCAAGCCTATTTAGTAGAGTGCTGTGGTCAATAGTGTCAAAGGCTGCACTAAGGTCGAGTAATACTAGAAGAGAGATGCAGCCACGATCGACTGACAAAAGCAGATTGTTTGTCACTCTGATGAGAGCAGTCTCTGTACTATGATATGGCCTGAATCCTGACTGGAAATCCTCACAGATACCATTACTTTCCAGGAATGAGCATATCTGTGAAGACACCACCTTTTCCAGTATTTTTTAGATAAAAAGTTACATTTGAGATGGATCTGTAGTTTACTAGTTCCTTGGGATCAAGTTGTGTTTTTTTAATAAGGGGTCTGATAACAGCCAGTTTGTAAGGTTTGCCAGATTTTTAGATAGAAGAGCAGCACCACACCAGGAGGGTTTGTGGTCAGGTCTACCCCAAAAAAATGTCCAATTATTTATGAATTAGTTTTTTTCCCTAAGTTAACTTTGTTCTAGAAAGAAAGGTCTTGTTGTTAAGTTCATTTATTGATATCTGAAATCTTGAAATCTGTGAGCTTTCTGACCCCCCCCCCATGCTTTTATGAAGCAGTAAGAATACTTTTTGTCAGCAAAAAACAATGACTTTATTCAGAGAAGAAATTGTCATTATTTTTTGTGCACAGTTTTCTCACCATTTTATTACATTAAGGTCGAACCACTGTAGTCACATGGACTATTTTATAATAGTCGCTTTGAAAGTGGTATATGCATTGCTGTCAAAAGGGGGAACAGAAAGCTCTTGTATTTCATAAAAAATCGTTGTTTTTCAAAGATTAACAAAGGTCTTGTGGAACGACATGAGTAATGACAAAATTTTAATTTTAGGCTGAACTATCCCTTTAAGATGTAGTGTTATTTTGTTTATTTTGAGCAACCATATTTTTTACCAGCACCTGATTTAGAAGCCCAGATTGAGTTGGAAAGCAGACCACTGTCGTTTTCTAGGCTTTTGTGCCCTTTCTTACTGCCATTTCCCTATTTATGTGCATCTCATTCAGGAGGAAAGAGTGGGGTCAATAAGAAGACGGATGGTGTTAAGGTAGGATGTCATTTTAGACATTCACTGTTTGGTGTGTCTTAAAGGGGGAGACACACTAAAGAGTGCTCAATCACCTCTTGCATGAAAATAAACAATTCAATGTTATTTATATAGCGCTTTTTACAATGTTACATTGCTTTAAAGCAGCTTTACAATAATAATAAAAACACAGAACAAATGACATGTTAATGGTATTATTGCAAATAATATGCGTGAGATGTATAAGACTAATTAGGTATACTAGGTTTATAGTATGTTTGAATAAAGGGTTGACTGAACCGATAAAACCACAAAATTATTGAGCAAGATATGCGTTCTAGCTTACATAGGGGATGGCATATAATAGATAGCATCTTATGGGACAGGGTATAAGGGATTTGCAATAGTACCATGAACTACACACAACATGCAAGAGTAGCATACATACATACATAAAATATATACAATAAAATATTAGATTTTTACAATTTACAAAACCCTAGGCTAAGTTAGACGTCAACAGTCTCCCAGCAAGCAAGCCAACAGGGGACAGTGGCAAGGAACCAAAACTCCAATAATGTATATATGGAGAAAAAAACCTTGGGAGAAGCCAGGCTCAACCAGGAGGGCCAGTTCTCCTCTGGCACATTAAAGCTGCAATTTGTAATCTTGTTTGATTATAACTGATTATGCTTTTTACAATTTGTGTATATTAAACAATAAAAGGGGGGTTACTGTCCAAATAAAAGATGGTCTTTTGTTTGATGTAAAGATTTATTGCTGGCCATAGTTTGATGGCCAATTTGATCTAACCTTAAAGGTTTTAGGACAGAAAAAGTACAGAGCAGTGTTTATCAACTGTTGAGGCACACCTCTCTGGCAGAGAGATCGGAGGGTGGGGCGGTTCCAAGAAATAATTGGGAACTGTGAGTTTTATTGCTTTTCAAGAAGAATGTAATACATGAATAAAAGCTCAGCATAGATAAATAATAAGAAACATTCTCTCTGTCTGCATTTATTTATGATGAGGAGGGGTGGAGCTTTTATCTAGCTGTCAAGTGCAGACTAGAGGCCTCAGGTCTAAAGATCTGTACCTGACCCAAATTGACCTAAATCACTTCTTACTTGAACTCATCATGCAGAAATAATTTTTTATAATGTTAAACCCAACCCAAAACAGACTAATAAAATTAGACCCGAGTCTGACCCAGCCCAATGGCAGTTTTTTCAGTTGTGTCCAGTGGATTTTTAAAGAATTGATAAAAATTATAGCTGAATTAATTGTGGATCTGAGTGGTAATTGCAACGCTATTTACCACACCTCTGGCAAATGGCACAAAAACAATGATTATAGACTTAATGCACGCACACATGGTGCACTGTTTACGTAAAGGTTCAGTTTGCATCTTCTTCCACTACTTAGAATGCAGCCGATATGGAATGTGAAAATGACAGTCAATAGCCAGTATCTTGGCCAGTTATTGGGTTACTCAAGATGCAAACAGGGTAGCTTTATCACTGTCTATAACCATTGGAATACCAAAACGTAGGATTATTTCCTTTGTGAGTTTTGACCACAGTTTGAGTGTTCTTTTTAGTGCAGAAGAACTTCTGGCCACTTTAAAAATCTGTCAACCATGACTAGCATCTGCTTGAGGTTTCCTACTGCTAGCATGTGTGTGAAGTTGTTTTGCAAATGTTGAAAAGGTGCTTCAGGTGGTGGTAGAGAGTCGTGTTGGCTTGGCTTGTGAGGGTCTGTTTTGGCACACGTTAAAAATATTTTCTAATATTAGGCCTACCATTTATCAGGTTTTTGGTAAACAGAGCACATTAATAGACTCACTCTGTGTTTACTTGCATGAGAAAGACCATGATAAATTATTTTTAAAGGAATTAGGGCTAACCTAGAGAGAGTGGTTATTAGGTTTCCTAATTAAGCCATCTTCTCTCTGTTTGCATTCATTAGCTGAAGGTCATTTTGCTTTGGTTGACTTCGTAATAGCTTAAGATCAAAGTCGTCATGTGACATTATGCTAAATGTAGATGCATTTAAAAAGATGTGGACTCACCTGTTMWSCTTTAAWTGYAGCTTCTTCGGCCCCTTCATCAGCTTGGTGGTTCCCTATTGCGATTTTCTCATCTTCGCTAGTGTGACCTGTCACTTTAATCACGGCTAGTCACTTGGGCTTCTATAAGTTCGGCAATTAAATTAGATTGTGAGATGGGTTTACCATCTGCTTATAATAAGCATGCTCTATTCTGAGCCTTTATGCTACTAACCCTTTGAACATCAACAAAGAATCTAGTGTATTTTTACCAAGCATTTTGTTTACACATCCAGCAGCTATCAGCCGTAATGACACATTAGCAGAACACATGTGCCTAGAAGGTAAAAAAGGGTTTTAAAAAAGTGTCTCTTTCATCAGCCAAAACCCTGCATGTATTCCAGCAGGTCTTGAGACTTCCAACATAGAGCGATACAAGGATGTCAATTCTGTTTTATAGTTTCTCATCTAAATTCAGTTAAAAAAAGAAGTTTGTCAAGTCCCATATTACCTCAAGAGTGCAACTGCAGTGTTAATCCACACAATTTCATTATTACATAGCAATCTTTAAGCAGCTTGCAGACGAAAAGCCATAGGTCTAAATCTAATATCTACAAGACCTTGCTCTCCTCCTTGTACTGAATAAAAAAAGGACAGCTGATCGAACCCAGTGCTGACCTGACCAAAAAAATTAACCAGCATCCTTTGAATGTCTTGAACTAGTCCAGTGGTAGGTTGTAACACAATAAATTTGTGCCACAGCGCAGAAATGATTAGATTATAGACCATTCATACATAAAGCACCATTGTATAATAACCGTATCGATTTGATAATTTTTACCAAACCAAAAGTAAATTACGGCAAGTAAATTAAAAAGGCAATTGTGATTGACCTGATCAAATGCCTTTTCTTGGTCTAAAGCAATCAATTCAACCTCTGCATCAAACATTATACAAATATCTAAGGTATCTCTCACTAAAAAAAGAATCCATTGTAGATCTCTTTGGAATGCAGTTGGTTTGATCTTTGGTGAATTATCAAATGTAAAAACTTTATACATTTTATACTCTGTTAAAGAACTGGAGACCTGTTGCTTTATTAACAACAAAGTCTTCCTTTTTTGTTAGCAGAGACAGAATGGCACATTGACATGTAGCAGGTAGAATGTCATCTTTATAACCTTCACAAAACACTCATTAAAGTTCATTCCAATTTGTTTCCAGAAATGTTTATAAAATTCAGAAGTCAGCCCATCAATACCAGGCGAGCTTCCAGGTTTTAGCTGTCCAACAGCAATAGTGAGTTCTTGAAAAGTGTTCTGCATGTAGAAGCAGAGTCTATTTAAAGAGGTTTGTCTATTCGAGAAGTTGTGCTGCAGAATTCAGAATTACAACAATCAGAATACAAATAATCAATAATCAGAATTACAACAATGAGCTTTGTAGAGACAAAAGAATAAAAATCAACAGCATGACGACGCATTTCTCTAATATCATTTGTAATCTTCCCATCTGGAAGACGTAAACATGTCATCCGCTTATATTGTGCTGCTAAACATATATTGTGCTGCTGAGAGACACGTGCATGCGAGAGAGAAAGAGAGAGATTCGGGGAGTGAGTGAGTAAGAAAGAGAGGGAAAGAAAGAGAGAGAGATGCTGGAGAAAGAGAGGGTGAGAGAGACGCTGGAGAGAGAGAGAGACGCTGGAGAGAGAGAGAGACGCTGGAGAGAGAGAGAGACGCTGGAGAGAGAGAGAGATGCTGNGCTGGAGAGAGAGAGAGACGCTGGAGAGAGAGAGAGACGCTGGAGAGAGAGAGAGACGCTGGAGAGAGAGAGACGTGGGGAAGAGGGAGAGAGAGAGAGAGAGAGAGACGCTGGAGAGAGAGAGAGAGACGCATGGGAAAGAGGGAGAGAGAGAGAGACGCGGGGGGGAGAGAGAGAGAGAGAGAGAGACGACTCTCTCTACACTCTGACTGTTGTACTGTATATTCTATTGTAAGATGTGCAATCATGTCTTACTTTGCAACTCTGGTGCCCCTTAGGCACTGCTTAATGGTTTGTCACACCAGGGTGGCGTAGTTACCATCCTCGAGGGGACATGTGGTCCCCCTTTCTTTCTTGAAGGCACAGAGGAGACAGAAGGAGCAGCTGGCCAACTCTGCTCATGCTTTGTGATCCTAGCTTTGAAATTATATTATAGAACTCTGAATGTGTTATTTACAGGAGTCATCAGAGAGTACCAACGCCACAACTGAGGATGAAGACACTATAGGTGATGTTTTTCTGTCCCTCTGTCTGTCTGTCCATCTTTCTGCTGTTTATTCATCCCTTTAACTACCTATCTAAACATGTCAAGGCTTTCTACCTGAAAGATTCCCCAGTTTTCCGTATTCTAAACCCTTCTCCGTTACTCTGCTCCTTTAACTCTCATTTAAAAGTGTTCATTTTAAAAATGTGTAATTTAAAAAATTGAATTGATGATATATTCACAACATTAAAAATGGAGTTATTATCAGACACTAACAAAAGATAATATTACATCTAAATTTTAAGAATATAATTTAATCCTTAATAGATAGATTCATCCAAATTATTGCTAGCAGTGGCCAAGAGCAGTCTGATCTGGTATAGCTACAGGACTGTACATATGTTCAACCATGGTACAGTACTTTGTGTGGCACCTGGTGGATAAAAGCACAACAAATTTAAATTCTTAGAAGCACACTTGCAGGATTCTGCAAAATACATGTTTTTACATGTCAATATGGCTACTCTGTAGCATGTTTTTAGCCATTAACCAAGCTTCAGTATTAACTAAGATGTCAATAAGGTTCCACCTCATGATTTCTGCTGTGGCAATTGTAGGTGGTGTTTCCTTTGTTGATTGTGTGGTTACTACAATCAGGGTGTAGCTGTTGACTAATTATTACGCATAATGCAGCCATTTTGGGTTTTGGCCATTTCAGTCTATCTTTTGACCATTAGACATTTTTATATTTTATAAATGTTATTCTATTTGCTAAATTGTTGCAGGTGACTTTTTCTTAAGTAGATTTTTGGTTGAAATTGTGGTACTTTGTGAATCATAAAATGAAAGTTAATGAGTGCCTCTTTGAATCAAAATAGCAGATATAGACAACACAAAATTCACATGGCTCCTGATGATATATTGAGGTCTTTTAAAGTGAAACAATCAGTCTGCGCAGGAAACTGAACATTTTTTACAACATTTAACATGTTTCTGTTCCATGTTTCTCAGTGAGGAAACAAGAAATCATCAAAGTAACTGAGCATCTTATTGAAGCCATCAGCAATGGAGATTTCGAGAATTACATGTGAGTTCTAAAGCCATTTTTAATCTTTAGGATTTGCTAACTAAATATTGTCAATGTTTATTATAGGTATTATTCTAACTGTACAGTTAAAGCAGTTAACCTATAAAACAAACATATTGTGACGCTGCTAACCTAATTATATTTATCAGTAGTTTAACAGTAGCTCAGACTGCATTTACACTGCAAGTCTTAATACTCACAAAAGAAATGAATCCATTGTGGAACAGTGACGTTAAAGCCAAGGTAATGTGTGTTTAGACGCCGGTCAGATGTCTGCATATCAGATATGTATCCACTTTAAATCCAAATCCAAGTGGGCCAGATCAAATATGAAAACATCGGATCTTGTGTGTTTACACACGTGCAACAAATTCCGATCTGTGTCAGATGTAAAAAATCCGATTTTTTTGTGCCAGTGTAAACGCAGCCTTAGTTACTTTTTAAACAGTATAGCTTTTCCAGTAGCTAAATATATATTCCAGCAAGCAGCTGTTTAGTTTGACCAAAAGCTACATTCCATTTTGTTTTGACAAACCAGCAATGTTTTTAAGCAGCGCAGTAATTCTTCTTACTAGGTCACAAACTAAAATTGTGCATTACCATAATCTATTGTTATGTCACGCATCTTGGGGCTTTACGATTCAAGAGATGTCTCATGATTGTTAAGCAAGAGTTTGGGTTGCACTGTGGGATAAGGTGGGTCACACAGTCAGTTGGTTGTTGTATGTAAGTATGGTTACAATAATGAATTTTGATATTGCAATTACATTTCAATACCTTTGTCTGTAATTTCATAATCAGTGGGAGGGAATCAAAATAATCACATTTCAGAACTTAGATTGCTACATACATTTTTCAGAGGCAAAACATTTGATTGCGTTTAAAGTCAATGTGCAATTTAGAGCAATATAGTTTTGAAAGGCCACTCATTCATATTACAGAAATACATTGGGTAAGAAACATGAGAAAATTCACAACATCAGTATAAGTGCAGTATAATAAGAAACTTCATAATCGTCACCTTCCAGCACCCGTCACATTTTTAATCTCTATGCATTTTAAACTGACTGCACATTTATACATTTATATTGGATAGTTTACAAAATAAAACAATCCTTGAAATCATAGTTTTGTTGCATGTTAATGTTATAAACCCCAAATAAACAATCAACATATGCTTTGTAATATACAATGTCATGTAATTGTTTTTCAAAAATTTGTTTACAATAATAGCTCGGGTGAAAGTCGCGTTTGATCCCGCGCTCCCCAGTGTGAGTTTTGGTAGCTTTTGTTGCGGTTAATGTAGAGGCGTGTCCTGCTAAATTTAATCAACGCGAGTTTCAGGGAAGTATATAAACATTCAGTTTACCGCGGCAGCCCTCCTCGTGTGAGGACCGACGAGTGTAAAGACCAGCGACTCTACCTGTGCGACTCCACCGAGCAAAGACACCAACAAAGCACTTGAGTACTATTTTCTTTATTTTCTTTATTTTACTTCTTTTGTACCTCTTACCTCTTGCACTTATATTATGTGTCTACTTATCCCTGTTGTTACCAACACTCGCAAATCATGTGATGTACGCTACAGGCGTCGCAATCCTCATAACCTTCGTACTGTACATGTCTTCTGATACATCACTAACTCTTTCTGTGGGCCTCTGGAATTGTCAGTCTGCTGTTAACAAAGCAGACTCTATTACATCCATAGCTACTCACTCTAACCTCAACCTCATGGCTCTAACCGAGACCTGGATAAGACCTGAGGACACTGCTACACATGCAGCCCTCTCCACCAAATTCACTTTTTCCCACACTTCTTGTCAGACAGGGAGGGGTGGGGGGACTGGGCTGCTGATTTCTAAGGACTGGAAATTCTCTCAGAGACTATCTATAGCTGCAATCACCTCCTTTGAATCTCATGCAACTACTTTTACCCATCCCTTTCACTGTCATGTGGTTGTCATCTACTGCCCCCCATGTCCTTTAGCTCACTTCTTGGACGAGCTGGATGTTCTACTGTCATCCTTCCCTGATGAGGACACTCCTCTACTGCTACTTGGTGACTTCAACATCCACATTGAAAAGCCTCAAGCTTCTGACTTCCACACTCTTCTTGCCTCCTTTGACCTCAACAGAGTGCCAACTTCAGC
>JAZGTI010003284.1:17581-32089 GCA_036877585.1 Botia kubotai
TGGTCACTCCACTACACACATCGGATCATTTCCTTCTCACTCTCAACATCCAAATCACTCCTGAACCACCCCACACCCCACCACAGGTCTCCTTTCGCAGAAACCTACGCTCGCTCTCACCCACTAGACTATCCGCTATGGTTTCATCTGCACTCCCTCTATCTAACAAACTCTCCTCACTTGATACTGACAGCGCTACTAACACACTCTGCTCTACTCTAGCATCATGTCTAAACAGAGTATGTCCGCTATCGTCAAGGCCAGCCCTGGCTGTCTGATGTTCTCCGGGAGCATCGCTCTAAACTCAGGGTTGCAGAGACGTTGTGGTGCAAGACAAAGAATACTGCACACCTCATGTCTTACCAATCTCTTCTGTCTTCCTTCTCGGCTGCTGTCACTACTGCTAAACAGACATATTTTCATCACAGAATTAACAATGCTTCTAACTCCTGCATGCTCTTTAAAACATTTTCTTCCCTTCTCTGTCCTCCACCTCCATCTTCAACACTCTCTACTAATGTCTTTGCTATGTTCTTCCTCAACAAAACTGCAACAATCAGTGCTCAATTTGCCACACCTCAAACTGACAGACTTATTACACCAGCAACACCACAAACACTTCTTTTTCTCAGCTCTCTGACTCTGAGGTCTCCAAACTCATGTCATCTAGCCATCCTACCACCTGCCCACTCAATCCTATTCCATCTCATCTTTTGCAATCTATTTCTCCAGCAGTCACACCAGCACTTACTCATATAATTAACACATCTCTTCAAACTGGTATTTTCCCCACTACATTTAAGCAGGCTAGGGTAACCCAACTGCTAAAGAAACCTAACCTAGATCCAACACTACTTAAAAGCTACAGACCAGTATCCCTGCTTTCTTTCATGGCCAAGATTCTAGAAAAGGTCGTGTTCAGTCAACTCTCTGCCTTTCTCTCCCAGAACAACCTCCTGGATAACAACCAATCTGGCTTCAAGAAAGATCATTTGACCGAGACTGCACTGCTCTCGGTTGTTGAAGACCTCAGACTGGCTAAAGCGGACTCTAAATCGTCAGTTCTTATTCTGCTGGATTTGTCAGCCGCTTTTGCTCAAATCAATAGGCATTACAGATAATGCACTCCGGTGGTTCAGATCTTACCTCAGGTCGTTCAGGGTGTTTTGGAGGGCAGAGGTGTCCAACCTGCAACATCTAGACACTGGGGTGCCCCAGGGCTCAGTTCTTGGACCACTTCTCTTCTCCATCTACATGGCGTCTCTAGGAGCTGTCATTCAGAAACATGGCTTTTCCTATCATTGCTATGCCGATGACACCCAGCTCTACCTCTCTTTCCACCCTGATGATCCCACGGTACCGACTCGCATCTCAACCTGCCTGACGGACATATCGTGTTGGATGAAGGACCATCACCTTTAACTCAACATTGCTAAAACGGAAATGCTTACACTTTCACTCAATCCCTCTCTTCTTCACAACTTCTCAATTCAGATTGATGGGTCGACCATCACTCCATCCAAGACGGTCAAAAGCTTGGAGTAACGATTGACAATCAACTGACCTTCTCTGACCACATCTCTAGAACTGCTCGTTCCTGCAGATTTGCCCTCTACAACATCAGGAAGGTCAGACCCTTCCTATCGGAACATGCAGCACAACTCCTCGTTCAAGCTCTTGTTCTCTCCAGACTGGACTACTGCAATGCTCTCCTCGCAGGGCTTCCGGCTTGTACTACCAAGCCCCTGCAGTTGATTCAGAATGCAGCAGCTAGAATGGTCTTTAACAAGCCTGAAAGAGCACCATCACTCCACTGTTCATCCAGTTGCACTGGCTGCCAGTAGCGGCTCGCATCATATTCAAGGCTCTGTTCGCATTCAAGGTGACTACTGGATACGCACCTCCTTACCTGCTCTCACTTCTTCACACTTATGTGCCCACCAGAAACTTGCGTTCAGCTAATGAACGTCGCCTTGTGGTTCCATCCCAAAGAGGGAATGAATCACTTACCCGGTCTCTTACAAGAAACGACTAAAAACTCAACTATTTCGTCTTCACTTCCTTGACTAATTAACTAACACACCGCCACTTTTACTTCTTTTATTTAAAAAAAACACCTTTGTTGCCTTCTTATACTGTGTTGAAATACCTGAGACCTGTCTATAGCACTTATTCATTGTTGCCTCTTATTGTTGAAATTGCTTTCTTGTCCTCATTTGTGAGTCGCTTTGGATAAAAGCGTCAGCTAAATGACTACATGTAATGTTGTTAGCTACTTTTTGATAGTAACTACTTGTATTGTAGCCTTTTCAGAAGAAAAACTTATCTGTATCTTATCCACTTATGAGTAGCTTGTATCTTGCCAAACTAAAGTTTCAGAGTAGCTGAAAGTAGGGGAAACAAGAACCTGAGCCGTTGATAGAGTTACGACACTCCCATAGACCTCCATTGGAAGAATGGAAAGTGGAAGTAACTCTTGTCATGGAGCGACCAATTGTTCCAAACATTGAATAGTTCCGGCATTAAACCCCATTTATTTAATTTCCCAAAAGGCAGCTTTAGTTAATGTTTCTTGTTAGATAATACCTATCTAAGGTTTTGTATTCTAACTGCAGTTAGCTAACATGAGCAACAAATGTGACAAACACGGTCACATTTTTAAAATAGCATACAGTTATTCTAAAGCAAAAGGTATTCCTATAGTTATTGATGCAGTAAGTCCCAAATTCCAGCTGTTGTGAGATTTTATTTATTTAAACAGGCAAATAATACAACATAACCACACATCACTTTAAGAATGGTCTGTTATTATAAGGATGTTTTCCACTGTTTATGAAGGATTAAAATTACTTTCATAAATCATTTCTTAAAAGTTGTGTTTGTGTGTTTGTATTTATCAAAATGCGATGATGACCAGATGCAGCTTGCCATACAATGCAGCTGGCTGGTGGAGCTATTATAATATTGTTACTCCAAATGTTACTCCATTTGTCTGACAGTTTTAGTTACTATAGTTATTTGAAAAGTCTGCTTTCTGCCATCTTTCTCTTTCTGTCAGGGGTCGAAGGAGTTTCTATGAGGTCTGCCCATTTAAAGAAAAGCATATCTACCCTCTCACTGGATATATTTTATATTAAAGTTTTGATGACTGCAATTGGTTGCCTTGTTTATTTTGCAAACTGCTATTATGCAACTGCTTGCATTCATTTTTCAATATTCATTTATGGTGCATGTTTATATGATTGTCTTAACGTAAACTGCTTGGTTATATATTTGTAAAATATTTGTAAAAGACAATGGCTTTATTTGGCATTTAGTTGTATTACAATTATACACACATGATCCAGGTTCAGAGACTACAAGTGTCAACACGTACTATGCAATGATGAACATTAATTAATGTGATATCATTTAGCTCCATAGTCTTACAATGTGGGAAACACTGGCCTGCATTAAGAAAAAAGTCAATTTGCTGTCAGTTTCACCAGTAAGTTTTTAGGGTTTGTGTTTTCAGTCATCTATAAGAAGTTAAAGTGTGTAAGTGATGTTTATGTGCAGGAAGGTATGCGATCCCTGCATAACAGCGTTTGAGCCTGAAGCCCTGGGGAATCTGGTGGAGGGGTTGGATTTCCATCGCTTCTATTTCGAAAACTGTAAGAGGAAACACTTACATGTACAGATTATCCAAAACAAGTGAGATGAGTGTTCAGGAAGGGAACAAAGGCAAAATTCAATATATTTGTGTTAATATTAGTATAATTTATCAGTTACCAGTATTGATGTGTGTATGTACTTCTTAACTTAATCCTCATAGAGAGGAAATGGTGTCAAGCAAGCCCTACACCAAACCGTCATTTTGAGATTTGTTGTTGCCACCGAGCAAAACTCATAGCAAGACTGGTTTGCAAAGGTATTGGGTGTGGCCCAGCCCGCAAGCTCTGCAAATGTCTGCTAATAAACCACCATTGGCCAGAGCCAGGGGTAATGCCACTTCCTTAGTGGAGAGAGCTCAGATACTCAGCAGGCATGAGACATCCTGGGACTGGTATGCCATTATGATGGCATCTACTAACTAGTGCAAAAGCCTCTGTTTGAAGACAGCTTTCCCCTTCTGCTGTCCCCCAAAGCAGACGAAGAACAGATCAAAGACCCTAAAGCTTGCTGTGCAGTCCAGGTACATGCTTGTAGGTCCCCTGCCCTCTTGATGGAGGTGAACACCATCAGAAGGCCTGTCTTCACAGGGTACTAAGGTTAGTTTCCTCTAGGGCTTCAATCACAGGGAGGCAACAAAGTGCAGTCTGGTTTGGTTGGGCCAGTGTGGCAGAACTAACAAAACCAGCCTTGGCACCAAGTCATCTAAGCCAAGGGCAGGCTCAGTTAGTGTATACCAAAGGGGCAGTAGGAGTTCTCCTGAGAAGCAAACAGATCATCCTGTGCTTTCCCAAACATCTCAGCAATTTCCAGATAGCTGGACTGCCTGAGGGTGGAATCCCCACTCTCCTTGAAACAGGATCTGTCACAGAAGCGTGAAGTGTGCTGCACGATTGAAATCACCTGGGATGTCAGTAGTGCAGAGATTTCTTCAGAAGAAGAATTGATAGGTGAGTTTCAACATGCGACATGACCATACTCCACCTTGTCGGCTGATGTATGGAACTGTTGTCCGTTCAGACCAACGCAAGTCTGCCTTGAATTAACAGCCACAGCCTTTTTAGCTAAAGCAGCAACTCAAGAAAATTGATTTGCTAGTGCAGGCAGGGTCCATTTTCAGTACCCTAACACTGTTTGCCCATTGCATACAGCACCCCAACCTGAGTTAGAGGTGTCTGTTATTTCAACAGATCTCGAGATCTGTTTTACAGGCACCATGGCCCATAGAAAAGCCAGATTCGACAAGGGACTAAATATGCGGCAGTACTGTGGTGTGAGTACCACGCAGTGAGTTCTCTGGCACCATGCCCATCTCAGATTTGTTTAATGGCCTTAGTCAGCCTTATTGCAGAGGATTGTTGGGCGAAGTCCTCCATGGTCCTCCATAACAAACAGACTGCTTGGAATATGGCGTCATCAAGAAAGCAAACTTCTTGTCATCTTTCATCTCCACAAAGTTTAGCCACAAGTGCCTTTCTTGGACCTCAAGAGTAGACATCATCCTCCCCGAAACCCATGTCGTAACCTTCATCATCCAAAGAGTGAGGTCAGTTATTATGCAAAGTTCTTGCATAAGCTCTGGAATGGAACTACCCTAGTGGGAGGTGAGGGATGACGACCCAGCAAAATGGCAGTAAGAAGTTCAGAAGAAAGCACTGGGGCGGGCCCCATCTTAGAATCATGCTCAATCCCAGAAACCAGTGTAAAATGGTTTAAAATACTTTAGGTCTGACATTCATAACATATTTACGGTTTTCCCCAAACAGGTGTTTACACTTCTCAAAAATTCTATAAGAGTACATTAATGGAATGTTCAGATGGGCCAAGAGGCAATTTTGGTGTTCAAATTCTGACACGCAGAATAGACAAGTAGCCTTTAGGCCCCTCTTCTGTCCTTTTTTCTTAGTCACAAAACCTATCTATTAAATTTCAAGCTTTAAAAACTGCTGTAATCTTAATTAAACATTAGACTAGGCTTCCATAAAACCAACATAAAGTTTGTTCACAAACTTTACCCCTATTATGTTATACATAAAATAATATGGGCGGGTTCCATATGTAGTACGGAGAAAGCATCTACCTTCTTTGTGAAAAGGTGTTTTCATTTTTCACAGTGTGGTCAAAGAACAGAAAACCAATTCATACCACTATCCTGAATCCTCACATCCACCTGATTGGTGATGAGGCTGCCTGCATAGCCTACATTCGCATCACGCAGTGCCTCGACTTAAATGGCATGCCACACACTGCCCAATCAGAGGAGACTCAGATCTGGCACTGCAAAGATGGCAAGTGGCAAGTAGTCCATTTCCACCGTTCAGGCGCTCCCTCTGCCATTACTAAATAGTCAGGTAATTGTTTTGTTTAAAACTTATACAATATATACATACAGTTATGCTCATAATTACTGGCACCCTTGGTAAATATAATCAAAGAATTCTTCATACAAAATGCTCCAGATCTGGGATGGCCAGAGCAAAACTTTAATTTTGTGATCAGTAACCCATTTTGTGTTCATTGTGATGTTTATTTTGAAATGTAAATGTCCTGATGGAAGATCCAGCCATGGCCTATTATGAGATTTCTAGCAAAGTCAGGTTTTGACTTTTTATCTGTTGGCATATGATAGAATCAACAATTGCTTGTATCTGAACAAGATGCCCAGTGACCAGGACCTTCAGTAGAAAAGTGTGTTTAAATAAAAGCTCATTAGGAGATTTATTTTACAGCCTTCTCTGCTCATATTTACCAAGAGTGCCAATACTTATGACCAAGATATACATGCATGCATATACAGCTCTGGAAAAACAAAATTAAAAGACCACTGCAAAATTATCAGTTTTTTTCTGGATTAATTTATAGGTATGTGTTTAAATTAAATGAACTAGTGATGGGAAGTTCGGCTCTTTTCAAAGATTCGGCTCTTTTGGCTCGGCTCCCTTAAAAGAGCCGGCTCTTACGGCTCCCAAATGGCTCTTTATTTAGTATCAGTCAGAGCCTTCTATTTTAGCCTAATTTATCAATTGTGAATGTTTTGTGTATTGGTAAGCAAATTTTTAATTCCTTATTTTTCATTAAAAAAATACACAGTTACTATTATTTAACATTTTAATAAAACTTTAATTGAACAATTGAACACAACCACAGCAAACAAATCAAATAACCTAAATAAAGGGAAAAGTCTTAACATATATAATAAACATATATAACAAAACACTTCTGTCTTTAGTGCAGGTTGGCATTGAGAAATATCAGATGCCTCAGCTTGGATGGGCTGATGCGATTTCTCCTCTCTGTAATTATTTGTCCAGTTTTTGAGAAGACTCTCTCTGAGGGCACCGATGTTGCAACAATGCAGAGTCTTGCAGAGTCCAGATGCTGCTGCTTTTTCGTTTTTCACTCATTTTTTCACTTTCTCCCAATGGACTCGCATTTAATGCCGTTTCCCCCGTTTCTCTCTGTCGCTCTGTGTACCTGGCCTTTACCACTACACTCGCTATCTTTAAAGCATGCGCATTCCTTCTTTCACATAATGGTACGATCCTAGTGGGTCCTCCCATGTGATTAGCCGCATGGTGTTCCCAAATGAAGCCCTGCCCCTACTTACGCAGAAGATTTGGCTCTCCCCGACGGGAGTCGGCTCTTCTCGTTCGCTACAAAGAATCGGCTCTTAGAGCCGGCTCTTTCGCGAATGACACATCACTAAAATGAACATGTTTGATTTTTCTGTAAGCTACTGACAACATTTCTTCCAAATTGCAAATGAACATTGTCATTTAAAGCATTTATTTGCAGAAAATGAACTCTGGTCAAAACAATAAAAAATATGCAGACCTCAAACAATGCAAAGAAAACAAGTTCATAATAATTTAAACAATTTAAACAATATTAATGTTTTACCATAGGAAGAGTTCAATAATCAGTATTTGGTGGAATAACCCTGGGTTTTAATCACAATTTTCATGCGTCTTGGCATGCTCTCCACAAGTCCTTCACATTGCTGTTGGGTGACTTTATGCCACTCCTGGTGAAAAAATTCAAACAGCTCAGCTTTGTTTGATGGTTTGTGACCATTCGGCTCTCTCTTGATCACATTCCAGAGGTTTTCAGTGGGGTTCGGATCTGGAGATTGAGCTGGCAATGACAGGGTCTTGATCTGGTGATCTTCCATCCAAACCTTAATTAACCTGGCTGTGTGGCCAGAAGCATTTTCCTGCTGAGAAAACCAGTCCTCAGAGTTGGGGAACATTGTCAGTTTTTTCTTCCAGGACAACCTTGTACATGGCTTGATTCATGCACCCTTCACAAAGACAAGTTTGCCCAATTCCAGCATTGCTAAAGCACCCCCAGATCATCACACACCCACTTTGAAATCTGGTGCAGGATCTGAGAGACTGTGGCTTGTAGGCCTATCCAGGTTTCTGTCAAACCATCAGACAACCAGGTGGTGCACAAAGCTGGAAATTAGACTCATCAGAGAAGATGATCTTACTCCAGTCTTTTGCAAACCTCAGCCTAGCTCTATTTTGCTTCTTATTGATGAAGGGCTTTTTTCTAGCTGTGTACAACTTCAGAAGCCTATTTACAACCATCCTTGCACTTCACCCCAGCTGCCATTTTCCCTTTTTTTGTAGATCACCTGATGTCATCCTACGATTTTTGACTGACATTCAAATGAGTTGGTGCCCGTCTCATTCAGTGAAGAGTTGTTTTCGCCCTCCTCACTCAAAACATTTCATTTGACATGTTCAATAGTTATTATTTGCTTCCACTTACTTTTAAGGTTCTACTAGCAGTGTTTTTGCCATCCAGCTAGTCCTATTGTAGTCCTTTCCACAATCGTTTTTTCTATACCTGTCCTTTTTAAATATTTGGTTCAGGTGATCACTTAATCAGTACTTCACTAAGCACGATGAGAAGTGTCTATGCTGTTTTTTCCAGAGCTGTGTAGTTCTGCTTGAAAGTTTGTGAACCCTCCAGACATGATCAGGTTTTTTTAAAAAAAAGTATAATCTAATTAAATGTACATCCAAAACCCAATTTGTGAAGCAGACTTCCAAATGATGGACACAAACAAAAAAAGGATATATTGTCATCATTTATTGAACAAAAGGGGTTAATCTCACAAAAACTGGAAATTTGACTTGTGCAGAAGTATGTGAAGCCTTTTATTTAGTAGCTTGTGGTACCTCCTTTGGCAGCCATTACTTCAACCAGACGTCTTCTGTAACCACTGACCAGTCTCTCACATCTGTCTTTGGGGATGTTTGCCCACTCCTCCTTGCAGAACTCAGCCAGCTGAGAGAGGTTGGAAGGACATCTGTCATGTACCGCTCGCTTCAGGTCTAGCCACAGCATTTCAATTGGTTTGAGATTCAGACTTTGACTAGGCCAATCAACAGTATGAACCTTCTTTCTTTTAAGCCATTCCTTGGTGGATTTGCTTGAATGCTTTGGGTCGTTGTCTTGTTGTATCACCCATTTTCGGCCCAGCTTCAGCTCTCTGACTGATGGCAGGAAATTCTCTTCAAGAATTTGTTCATAGGTCTGAGAATTCAACTTTCACTGAGTAATATGGAATCGCCCTGGCCCAGAGGCAGAAAAGCAGCCCCAGACCTTCACATTTCCACCACCATGCTTCACTGTTGGGAGGAGGTTCTTTCCCTGGAATTCAGTGTTCGCTTTTCTCCAAACATGACGGCTTCGATTATGACCAAAGACATCTATTTTGGACTCATCTGTCCAAAGAATGAACTTCCAAAAGGTCTCTGGTTTGTCCAAATGCTCTCTGGCAAAGAAACGTGCAGATGCATGTACATTTACCCCAGATGCTGCCAGAGAGGTCTGCAACTTTCTAGAGGTGATGTGTGGGTTGTCCTTTACCTCATTTACTAATTTTCTGGTGCCTCTTGAGTTTTGATGGGCATCCACTTCTAGGCAGATTTGTGGTCATGTTGAATGTATTTTCTGTCCTTGCATTTGTAGATGATTTTGTAACCCAGGTTACTAGTGGGTAGTAGCAGAGACTAATAGAGAATAGAGAGATAATAATAATAGCAAATAATAAAATCAAATATATGAAAAATGCTGCCAGAATATATGTATATGTCTGTGATTAAATGAGCTATTTATGAATCTATAAATAAAAGTACAACATTTAGGGATTAAAATGATATCCAATGAAATCGCGTTTTGAATGACGTCATTACGTCTTCCGCTATCGCGGCCTTTTTTGTAACACAGTTTTCCTTTTCTCCGTGAACTTGAGATGGGAGCAGATGTCCATCGCTGCTCCGTGAGAATTAGTGATTCGGAAGTAAATATAAAAGACGTAGGAGCAATTTAATATAATGATAACATAGTTGTGTCGTGTATATATATTTCTAATGAATGATTGAGAGAAAAGGGCACTTCTGAGAGTGTTATCATGAACCATTTTCCATCGAGAGTTTTCCTATTTCTTATGTACGTTTGAATGAGTTTCCTTGGTGAGTTGATGTGATTTTCATTTATTTTCATTACAATATGGTTTAAATTCTTGTTAAAATTGTGTTTCATAAATTAACCATTTATTTGGTTTGGTATAAATGATGAATAGAGACAAAAATAATGGTAATTCATGTGAAATACCAACATTAACATGCTTTGTGTGCTAAACAAGATAATTATACGAATGATTGCATAGGATTTAAGTGGAATGCCTTTGCTGTTAAAAAGGGATAACCAAATAAGAGAAAAGCATATGAATGGATCTAAATGGTTGTGTTTATTTAAAATTGTGTCTAACTGAATTAATTCATACATTGTAAAGTGCTAATTGTTCTTTTGGCCTTGTGTTTTCAAGTCCAGGGTTTTTTTTCTGCTTAGTTTTGTTCCATGTGATGTTCTGTTGATGTTCAGCCGCTCTGGATGCAAAGTGAGTGAAGTGTGAGTCCTTCCTGGATGGTGGACCGTCTTAACTCTCTTCTGTGTACATAACGGCAGAGTTGGACTGGCGAGCCGCTCGTTAACCGAATCCTTTGAACATTCCTGTTTCGATAGAACCCAGAAATAGAATTTATTCATCTTCGAATGGTAGGAGTGGAATTTTATATCACTTTCCTATTTTGGTATAGACTTTAGAGGTTGTTGATTTGACCAATTCCTGGGTTGACATTATGAACTGATTGATTTTTCAAAGACTCATTCTGATTGTTGTTTACCATAAACATTGGACTCTGGGTACATTTTGAAGTGTTAAGATTGAATGTATGTTTGTTTATTGGGTGTTTATTCTTCCAAATGTTTGTTTAAGGTTTATGGGTAAATGGCCAAAGTGTTGAATAACTAAACAAATCAAATCTGATCAAATTTAAGAACTTTTATTTCTGTGGTAATTGTAAAATACAATCTTTTTTCATTCTTACCTCAAACCCTGTGTCTGAGTGTTCACTTCTGTTGCAATATCTCTCTCCTGGGACGAATCTATACTTCTGAGCTTACTGGTCCATTGATAAACAAATTATAAGAAATTCGGGTGTCACAGGTTACAATTTGTCTTACAGTGGATGGATGGAGTTGGAATCTCTTGGAGATGGTCTTATAGCCTTCCCCAGACTGATAGGCTGTCACCACCTTTTTCCTGATGTCCTCGGATATCTCCTTTCCTGTGGCATTCTTTGACTTCTTGGCACTACAGTGGTTTTATTGGTTTCCTCTCTTTTAATCAGTGTTACCCAACCACTTTCCTAAGGATGTCATTGTATTGGTCTGCTTAACTGATTAATTAAGCACCCAAATGTTTTACCTGAATCAGTTACCAATGCAGCTGGGGCTTCACTTACTTTTGCACATACAATAGTTCAATCTTTCATGTAGTTTTTTTGGTAACTCAAAAAAATTCCCTCTAAACAAGCATATGCATATATGTGTATGCATATATGTTGATCAAAATACATCATAAAATACATTTAATTTATAAAAAGCAGGTGATGGTAAAATAAGAAAATCATGGTAAAACAACAGAACTCTGAACAGCTCAAGGGGTTCACAAACTTTCAAGCAGCATATGTATATGTGTGTGTATATATATATATATATATATATATTTAATAAAATTAAAAAATAATACAATTCTACTATTTTAGATTTTACTGTTTTTACTAGTAAAGACTCTGTAATAAATGGCATACTGACTTATCACTGACTTTCTCTCTCTTTCCTTTAGCTGACAATTTCAAAGTTGCAGTATCTCTTGCTTAAGGACATACTCCAAGCCTCCAGCTTCAACTTCATTGGCCCTCTGCTTTACAAAGCAATCACATTCACATTAGCATTTATTCTGTATTGAACAACACATTTCTTAATGGATAAACTAAGTTGTATTTGCTTTGTGTGGCATTAATGGTTCCTTATTGATGGATAACAATGAAGGAAGGTTTATTGCCTGTTAGAAAGTAAATCGTTTTGGAGTTATCTGTCATTTTTTAACAGGTGCTACAGTTACAAAAGTGCTTAGATATTTTAAAACAAATTTGACATTTAAGATACACATAGAACAATTTTAAATTCTGAGAGATTCTCCCAGTTATTTCAAAAATCTTTTGTCATTCATGAAACATGTTTTAGAATTTTTTTTAATGCAGTAAATATTTAGTAATTTAATTAGCTTCATAATCTCTTATGCATGTTATTTTAACCTAATTATTATTTTAACCTTACTTTATTATCTAGCACCAACCATGCAAACATGTCTTTTGTTGTTGTGTTAACATTGATGTCAATAGGTTAAAAATAAAAAACGTTGTCCTCAACTACTACATTTGCAAAGGTTAACCACTGCACAAGAATTTCCAAAGTTTAGCTCACTAGAAATTACTAGAATGAGTGTGCATTAACAGCACTGTGGCATTATGAACATTTGTGATTTTAGTATAATTTCTAGCCCTTAAAATCAAAGCTACATCTCTGGCAAAAACAGATGGCTTATAAGACTGAGCATGAAACAATCCAACCGACTTAACAAGGTGTTGATTAACTTTAAGGGGGTGGTGTTAATGGTATAATTGTCAAGGGAGAAACTGCAATGCTTTGTTGGGGCTAATTAAAGTGAGGTATTTGATTCAGGTCATTTCTACAGTATGATAGTTTTTATGCATGTTCAGAACACTTTGATTAAGTCCTTCCAGTAGAGAAAACGGGTGCTCTTCCTTTTCTATTTAGGGTTCAGCCTCCATGTTTAAGGAGGTCAGAACACTGTCTGATGTGAAAGGCAAAATATTGTTGATTAAAACCTGCAGGCCTAAGTTTTAATATATCATTGTCAGTGTTACCTCAATGCATGAGCATATATTACGAGCTTTTCATATATTATGAGCTTTTATACTGTGACCTTTAATTCTAATGTTGTGACAGTAAGGCTATTTGCAATATATAAAGTGTATTTATATGCCTAAATAATTTAATTGGTTACACTTTTGTTTAAAAAATGAAATCTTTTTAAGTCAGATCAGCTCTTAGAGATATTTTTGATGTCTGGGTTTAACTTTGTCAAAGTCAGTTTCTGCATTGTGCTTAAACATTTTCTCTGAATATATTCTAGGGAGTACTTGGTCATTGCAATGCTAAGAAAATTAGTGTTATTAGGCAATTGTCATTTTTAATGGACTATTGAATTGATCAGTCCATAGCCAACACAAGGCACTATTTGCAAATGTACTATAATATTTATCTGAGCAAGTACATCATGGTTTAATGAAATTAACGAAGAAACTGGCCACATTGCCAATTCTTTAAAGGTGATCAAAATGATCTACATTTTCACCTTTTTAATATTGTATTCAAGCTATTAGTGTTTTCGAGCTTTTAAATCAATAGCTGTTGTAAGCAGAATAAGTGTATTCAACGTATTGTTTCTGTCTTATTTGCATATTTGATAGGTATATTAACATCTATACACATTACCTTTGCATCTTATGTGCATGTTTAAATTTACTAAGCTAGTAACATTTGCAGTTGCTGATACATTTACTCAAGTAATTAAGTACATTATAAAGTTAAACAACTGTACTACTGTAAGAACGTATTGCTAATTGTTAGTATTAAATTAAAGCTGGTAATGTACACTGGATTGCACAGTTTTTGTTTTAACTTTTTTAAAATCAAGGTGTATGCCAACATTAAAAAGACATAGCTGTACCTAAATTACACCATGTGACAGACAGAGACAGCCCATAATAATTTAAAACCTTTTTGGAATATTTGATACTCAATACAGAATTCTGCATAATGGAATTTATACAATTTTAATGACAAAAACTATCAAAATTGTTGTTTTTTATTTACTTTTAATAATTATCACTTGAGAAAGCCACATTTAGAAGAACAAGAAATAAAATGCATGAACACAATTTAAATGTCAAATGGTGTAGTAAGGTGTGGGTCAGTGCAAACGGCAACTGAAAGTTATTTTGTGGCTTCTTAATTGTATATATTCTTGTTAATTGTATATTGTATAATATATTGTATTTATATTATTTATATAAATATATATGTGTGTGTGTGTGTTTTGCTGAATCATGCTGTTTTTATTGTTACAAATTGGGTGTGTAATGATATGTTTTCTGTGTAAATTGCATTTTACTGCAGTTAAATGCAACTGGTCTTGTAAATAAAACCTCTTTACACAGTGTGCAATTGTTGTCATGTTGTTGTCAATGCGCTTGAGAATTTTCTTTGGTTGACTAGATGTATGCATGTTATCATGAACAAAATGATAATGACACAAAATTACATCCTCAAGAGGTTAAATCTTTTGACACTACAAGACTATATTTTGGTCACATGAAACCAAAATATAGTTATTATAGCGATAAATAC
>JAZGTI010003285.1:7188-32087 GCA_036877585.1 Botia kubotai
TACCGGACAGTTTTTTGAATTGGGGACTTGTGGAAAACGGTTTCGCGGATCGTCTTCTTTTGAACAAAGATGCCAGCCCAGTTCCTTTCGATTCTGCCATCTGCACAAAAATGGTACGTGTTTGATTTGCACATCTTATTTGAATTTATATTATATGATGTTATCTTGAACAACATCCCTTAATTTGACCTCTTTGGATAAGTGTGCACAGTCTGCTTCTGTTGTGTTTGATTTCAGTAATTCAAGAAGTGTTTTCGGCGTTATTGCCTGAAATGATCAATTTTTATTAATACTTTTAAAAAGAATACGTCCTTACTCCGACAATAAGAAAGAAAACTTTTTGAGTTTAGATTAGCGTGGTATAAAATGAATCTGATTGATTGACACGCTGTTTCGTTTTTGGAAACCTCACAAGAAGTTCATACCGTCGTGTGAGAGAGGCCTATAACTAAAGCTAAACCAGTCAGAACTGGTTTCAGCCTGTTTTTGCAGGCCGTTCCTGTGATTCGTTGGATGTGCATAGAATTGCACTGTCTTAAGATTCATAAGGACAAACAATTGCATAATACCGAATTGTAAAAATAGGCCAGAGACATATTAAGCTGTGTAATATATATTTTTATTCCCACTTGACTATACTTAAAAAGGTAATAAACTACCTCTGTGTGAAAAAGTAGATATTTTATTAGATGCAGCTACCTAAGGGACCTTTAACAGATTAAAAACGTTATACACAACCTTCATTTCCGGAGATCTGTATACAGATACTATACTGTACTTTTGTACTTAGCTTTTATATGCTGTGTGCGGTTTTATTCAGTACCACAGTTTCATATGTCCTGTTCCATATGGGTCGCAATGTTTGGAGATGAAACTGACTTCAGTGCTTCCTAAATGACATCTGTTCTCGATTATTTTTCTTTGTTAAACGTCATTTATTACAACAAAGCTCTATTGTATACGTGTCTTCAAATTTAAATAATTAATGAAAAACCAGCAGGTAACGAACTTGGTCTATTAAATTTTAGTCTCAATAACCTTACAAACAACTTACACAGTAATAGTTAATAATAATTCATTAAGTGAGTTTTTAGATTAAATTAAACTTTAATAATTAAACCTGAATAACCTAAAAACATAAAAAAAGAAGCCAAGATTCCATTTGTTTTGCTGTAGTGCTGTAGATTTATCATCAGTGCATCACTGACTTTGATTAGCGATGCAGGAAGTGCTGCCTACTTGATTATTTAGGCTAAAATGAGCGTGTGGGCCTAGAGGGAACTGAAAAACATCAACCCATCGGATACTGTTTCCAGAATACTGTATGAAAACAATGTTTGCTTATATGAACTGGTATTTGTGTATACTTCTACTGAAATGCTAGATGGACTAGCTGTTCTCCTCAGAAATCACTCCTGGAGCTGCCATTACGATGATTGAAATTTGTGCAATGTGACTGACTAGCAATTTGAGACCGTCCTTTGTATTAATTGCTATATCTCTGCAGGAATTCGCAAACAAAATCCAGGTGTTATGCTGAATCGTTAGCCACATTAAACGGTTCAGAACATGAGTTCCCCTGCGGTGTCAGGAAGCTTTGTGTTCTGCTCACAATGAAACTGGTACAGCGTGGTCTTTGAGAAGATGCGCACTGATGCCATGGATGTGGAATGGACAGAGTGCAGGTGCTTGGCAGATCTGGCTAACTTAGCATAACATCTTTTTTCTGTCACCACCTCCACACTTGGACAAACTTGGATATGCTCCTAATGACAGCGTGCATTTATGTAGCATGCGACCATGTAGAATGGCTAATATTAGGTTACTTTCAAATAATAGGTGATGTTTGAAGTTAATGAATTATAGGCAAACATTTGCCTGCTGCATATACACATCAACTTTTTGGTCAACCTTCTCGGCATGATCCCTCTCAATATAACCGATGCTACCCGGGTATCGAACCCACAACCTTTGCACTGTTAACGCAATACTACCAATTGAGCTACAGGAAGTCGCCACATTTGAAAGATACCTCTGCAAACATGGTAGACTCCAAGCTAAATTCTCCCTCCTGCAGTTGCTTTCTGAGGTAGGGTAGCTAGATATGCTTCAGTTCACTCATGGTTAAACATGGGTTAAGCTTGAGAACTCCCCCTAGTTATCTGTAAAGCACAGATCTTTTTGTCTGTATTTGAAAGTGGGAGCTACTGTCTGGAGGAGCTGTCAACAACAGTGCTGCTTGGCAGACATGTCAGACCTCTTAGTAGGATTGAAATCTGACTAGTAGTACATGTCTGTTAGGTACTTAGGCAGTTGGAACTAGTTACGTTATCTCCCCCTCTCAATTCTGATGTTGGTATGTTCTATGCTGTTGTAATTTTCCATTGTCTGCTTTGCTGCGTTACTTGGTAGCAAGAGGGTGGAGCTATACTGCAGTGTGACTGTGCTCCAGGGCTACTTTCAGCTATATTAAAATGTTAAAAACTGATCATGTTTTGAACAGTTCTCAGTTTAAAATCTATTTCGGAGCATTTACACTTTAAAGTTAATGATGTAAGGAAAACATAAAGCCTACAATGACTGAATTCAGGTTAAAACAAACAACTGTGTTTTCCTTTATGTGTTTGCAATATTACATACAAGGATTTATTTATAGTTAAATGTATCATTAAATAGGGTCGAGGGACCCCCCCGTTTCATCCATGGTACATTCCTAGCCCTGCCCCTCCCCCATCTTTTCCTGCTCCTCATTGTACAGAGGCAAGTCACGCTTTCAAATGTCTCCAAGCAGAAGGTGGCCTGCGTTTAAGGATAGCAGTATAAGGTCGCGGGTTTCTTTGCATTGGAATCCATTTTCAAAGTGTGGTTTAGTTTACCAGATTATAGTTAATGTAACCAAATGTACAATTGCAATTAAATACTTGCAATTTGTATTTAGCGGTAGCGGGAAGCTGTTGGCGTTTTTGAAAGGAATAGGCTACGTAGTTCGCTATGTACAGGAAATTGACAAGTGCCTAACTTAGCTAGTTAATTTAGGCAGAAACAAGGTGGCAGCAGAGGCGCAATCCTCCTCTAACTCACCTGCTAGTAATTTACAAGTGATCCTGTGATTGGCTAGTTCAGGTGTGTCTGATTAACCCTGAAACGTCTGCATGAAGGTAAACTTCCTGTAGGTGCTATTTGTTCCTGTAAGAGCTAACATACTTTAACATCTAACATACTTTATCCTTTTGGTAAACAGTCAAAATGTTTTGTTTTCTGAATCTGGCCATTTTGATTTCATTCAAAAAAGGAACATAAAACAGACATATAATGTCTGCAAATAATAGCAGCATCGTATAATGTTGCTTGTTGGGCCGAATGTGTCGAAGATTAGAAGCGCCTGCACAGGTTGACAAGAGTCCCTTCAAAGCTCTCAATAACTACTCATAATGGATGAAGAAACACAAGACGACTGATGATCAATTATCTCAGAGGAACCACAGGAGCGGCTTGTGCCAGTTGCTAATGAGACGGCGCATTTTAAAAGCAAATAATCCACACAAATCAAGACCACGTGTGGCATTACTGCTGGATGGACTTTTGACTTTGAGAACCGGAGAACGTTGGAGACAGTCTGTGTGCCCAAAATCAAGGCAGTTCATTTGACTTGCATTCATCTTCCCATGTAGTTCTCAAAATGGTGGAACTGCAGTTGTTTTTCTTGCCAGCTGGTGGCCATTTTGTGTCACTGCAGTGCAGAGCTGCAAGTGTGAAATGGCAGACCGGGGGAGGGGCTCTTAAAGTGACCTCGCTGTAAAACTGGCTCTCGTCTAAAGCTGCAGTGTGCATGCACACCATGCTTCTGTTCTGTCTAGTGACTCCAGATTGTCAGCTCTGTTGACTGAAATGTTGCATTTTATGCATCTGTATAGCAGTTTTGTGGGTTTTAAAAGGGATTTTATTACACAGACTATTGGCACAGTTTAAATGGAGAAACCCAAGATCAGTTCATTTTAGAATGAACTTGATCGCTTGTTCCATTAGTTAGTTTGTGATTTTTTTTTTTACCAAAACTCCAAACACGTTTAGACTGACACATGAACAGGATCTATGAGCTATAATCACCCCAATCCAGTCTTGGCTGGTTTCAGCCAGTTCCTGCTGGTCACGTCTGGGAGTAGCTGGCTGTGCATATCATAGCATTGCAAGAGGAAGGGTGTTTTTTTAAAAACCCAAATCCATCTTAAATACCCACACAGTGTATGGTTTATGAGAATGGTATATTATTTGTAGGTATATAGTTTTTCCTTTATCATCCTTGTTCTCGGTCGGCATCAGAGAGAATTTGGGCTTGTCTTTGTTTGTCGTTTTGGCAGCAAAGAGTTTTCACAGCTGTGTGCCGTGATTCTGATGTGCAGTTTTGGAGTCTGTTTTGAGAAGTTACTTGTCAAACATACACGTAGGAAAACTGTATCTTTTTGTTTACAGTACGCAGTTGCAAATATTACAGCATTTCCTTTACTTTTACATGGATGTATTTAGTCAGTCAGCATTAAATAAAGAGAAACTTCCCAACTGACCGACAATGAAACCAACTAAGTGTTACCAAAATAAATGACCTCAGTTAAATGAATTCTTAGGTGTGCTTTGCCACAGCTTGCAGATTTTCTCAATTGTTCAGTCAGCAATTTTACAGTCGTGCTGCATTCTTCAGACATTTTTTGCAACTGTCTGCAAGCACCGAGCTGTGCGAAGTGTATTTATTACTTGATGCAGTTGAAATGTAAAAAGGTGTAGTGTGTATATATATGTATGTATAACTGTGTAGTTTGTAGAACTATAGAGTTTGGGTTTTTTTTATATCATAGCTATTTTGTCATCTTTCGGTTGTTATGTATACAAGCTAACCTCAGGTGTGTGTAAACATGCCTGTGTGGAAAAGATTACTAGTGAAGCTTTTCTTACAAAACTCTTGTAAAAAAAAATGGACAGCAGCTAATATTATTATTAGCTTTTTATATTAGCTTTGCGTTTTTAACACCCGAACCAGCTTTCAGTTGAGTAAACAAGAAAGGGGCTTATTGTCATAGACCGAATGTAGATTATTTTCACTTATTTTCCACTTTTATTTATAGGCACAGTAGAGAGATTACAGGAAAGGGAGGATTGGGAAATGTCCCCAGCCGAAGTGTGCGGCACACTAAAATTTGTTGCACATGCGCTAACCGCTAGACCATACAGAGTTAATTTGTGAAGATCTTGGTTTGTCCCTTTAGATGACCTGTCCTTTAAGTGAACGTCTTTTGACGTCTAAAATTTGTTATGCGAGTTACTACCTTACTTTGGTTAGTTTGGTTTTCTCATTACAAACATTGTGCAAAAGGGTGTGTAGAATTTTTACGAAAGTGATGGTGGGAATGCTAGTGTGTGACTCTTGGTAAGTAAGAAGAAATAATTAAACGGAACGGAAAAATGAATTGTAAAAAGGATCACTGTATTTCGGCACAAACGACACATCTCACACTGAAAATCATGGCCGCTATATTGTCTATACAATTACTAACATTTGTATATGGGATCTAAAAGTGGCTTTACAACAGCATTTTGACCTTTCATTTTGTTTTAGAGTGGCGTGTGTAGTAGCACTCTGTTTTGTTGCGGTATATGCGGATGCGCGCAGACCTAACAGAGTTGATCATTAATAAATGTGGACTTTAGAAAAGCACATATAACAAATTGTCACTTGTTGTGTTGTTTTTTAATACAGTTGGAAAGGTGAAGTGAAACAGATGTAGTGTTTAACTTTGCTGCATCTTGTTGACACATGGCAGTGCATGTGAGTTACACCCCTCTTTTGTTACAATGGTACAGTCCGTATCGCAGGAATTTTCCACCCTGTTTTCTTGGTGCCTGTATTGCAGCAGTGGGGGAGGGGTCTGTTGTGCTTTAAAGCACATGTTGGTTTTTATTTTTCTACATTGCTGGTGATTTTTCTTTATTGACTGTTATTTTCTACCGTTTTCTAGAGATGATTTATTAGTTGTTTCTTGTTTTGGAACACTTTCTGCAATTGCAGTTTTTATAATATTGCTGGTTTATTGTTGAGCCTTCATGAGGTGATGAGGTTGAGCCCTCATCGTGAGTCTTCATGAGGTGATGGGATGTCTCACAGTTTAATCATGAGTAAAAAGGGCCCTTTTTGTTTCAGACAACCCCGTTCAATTGGTTGTAATGCTACAGTTGTTTGGTAGCTACACTGTTTTGTCTAGTAACAGCCTTCACTTTTCAAAGAACATGCTCCTCCTCTCCACGTGAGCTCCCCTCCGCCTGCTGTTCTCTGTCTGTCTCTGTTGCTCTTCTGTGTCGTGTGCACTTGGAACTAGTTGCAAACTAACTAGGCATGCTCCTGTTTTTGCGCTTGCTTCTAAGGAAGGCCTACTTCTGAGGAGTACACCAAGATTATTTTTGAGCTGTTTTTGTTTTTAAGGACTTTTTTTGATCGGCTGAATATTTATATTCGCACTTAGTGCTATTTACCCCTAAGGTAAATGGACTTTTATGTAATTTTGGTAAAGGATTCATCAGATTTGTCCTGGCTAACTTTTATTATTTTGTATGATTTTTTGTATTTTAAACGAAGATGTTCTCTGTAGTAGCTGTACAGCACATGAATGGTAGCTGACCTTTTTCAACCGTTCTATGCTTGCATGTAATCTAGCGGCTGATAGTGAGATCGGTGAGATCGATTCTAAATTTCGATCTTGTCATCGAAATTTAGAATTCTATTTTTGGACGATTTTTAAAATACATTTTTTGCCATTTCATATCAGAAAGCACAGTTTAATTACACACTACTTACGATCTTATCACGGTCATCGCTGTTGTCTTGGAATATTCAATGTTATTTAGCATTTTTAGGTGTTTTTTTTTTGTCAGGTATTTAACAAAGACAGATTGATAGGCATCGGACAAAAATTGTCTATTTGGATATTTTGCAAACAATTCTTTTAGTAACCGTTGAGCTGGTGTCTTGATTCGAGAGTTGTGTGTAGTAACGAAGAAAATGTTTGGATTCGCAGTGTCATGCTTACCTCTGCAAAGTATGTAGTGATCAGCCTGAACAAGTGGGTTACCTCTGGGTTACCACGAATTCAGTCCATGACTGCAGATCAGCACCTCAGGAGGGGAGCCAGTGTACAAATGGGAGCCTGGTTGTACTGGTCTGGCAGCCATTTTGGCTTTGGGATCGAGTGGCAACCTCAGCGTGTATGCTTGCAGTCAGGGTGGGGGAGGGGCGCACCAAGGCTGTGCGCAGGAATCATCAAGAGAGATTTACTCGAGTCTAGCAGCCATTTTCTAGAATAAACGTCCTATCTGTAGATATAAAACTGTATGCTTCCATGTCCTCTGAGGCGAACTTCTACTTTGGCTTGTTTACACACGTTTGTTTCTTTTTGGTTAACGTTAAAAATATGTTCATGTACCATTAGAATAGCTTTTGAATGTTCCTAATAGGTTACTGAGTTCTACTTCAGTTTGCTTTCTGTCTTCCTATAAGAGTGAAATTATGCTGCAATGTTCCCTGATGCATGCAGAGAATGCATCGTCGCATGTTTCACCTTTCTTTGTGTCTTATACAGCCTGGTCGCATGTCTTGCATCTGGCTCAACATTTTAGTCATTTGTTAAGATGTTTGGGGGTGAGGGTATTTAAAACCATAACACTTACAACCCAGTCTCTGCCATGGTTGTCATGGACACCAGGCCTTGTGGGACGAGAGGCTGTTGACGGCAAGTTGAAGGTGTTGCAAGTGGTCCAGAAATGTGTTATATATAGGAACTACGTCATTGACACCTGCCGAACTGTAGGTGGCTAATGTAGCAGTATAGCAGCATATGATGTTCTGTTGTGTTATGCTCGCAGGTTATAGAAGGATGTCGTTCATGTTTCAGGCCCAAGAAGGTGTTTTAAAAAGTAAACCAAGTCAATTCTAATGCGAACTTTCCTGGAATAACTAAAAAAAAATACAAAAAAGACAGTTCTAACTAAACATACATATGTGGTGTTTCCTGTATAGGGCTATAGCCTTTAAAACAGTTGGTGAACCAAAATCGGTTTTAGCATTTGATGTGCAGGCTAGTTTGGTCTGGACTCCTACAGCCTTCATGAAAACCTGGTAAAATACAGAGTTTAGTATTGTTATCGTGTTGATTTGAAAAAATAAAAAAGCTATTGTCAGTGTGCTTCTGTACTGCATATTGTGCTTTCATATAAGGGTTTCGAAATTACATACGAATTGAAATGGATCCTAAGTTAAGCACAGCAATGGGTAAACATTTTCTTATATCTATATTACAAATGGTAGGTATAAGGGTTTGCTAATAGTTTTTAAATGGCTGACAGTAAGCTGGCACTGTATGAGGATTTCGGTATAGCAGTAACTGCAGAAATAGTTGGAATTAGTTTAATAATCAACGAAATGGGGAACACAAGTACAAGACTTTGAAAATAACGATCTCTTAATTAATGTATGACAGATTAACTGACAAATGGGATCTGTGTTGGAATAAACAGCTAATAAAAAGCCAGATGTCTCATTTAGCCCAATTAGCAAAATTTTAAAGTAATTTTTTAATATCTCTTTTTAGGATCCTCAAGCCAATTGCTGCCAAATCCATGAACAGAAAAATACAAGACATCACAGAAACCTGGTAAGACATACTAACATCTTTTTTTTTTCTCTTTAATTGATCCACTTAAAAAGATCAGATTCTCGAAGTTCTGTTAAATGTTAAGTACGGTGGTAGCTTTGAAAACCTGCGTTATATAATGCACTCCTTGTCGCTAGCCGATTCTGTAGTCTGCTGCTGCTATTGGCTTAGGAATCCACCAATCACATGAAGGGGGAGGATACAAATTCTGGTCTCCTTTGTGTTCAGAAATCAGGTTCATTTACTGACACGGTAGATTCTTGGTGGTTTGTGGACTAGTTAATCACAAGAGGTCTTTCAGCTCAGACTTGTGCAGTGGGAAACAGGCATTAGAGATGTCAGATTAAGTATATTTGCATTGACTGAACTACCCAGAACACCTGACAAACTCATCGGATGTCCACATGAGATCAGCAGTATCTTCATCGCTACAATTCGAAGGTGTTATGATCGAGGCCTAGAGAACATTCTAGAACTGCTGGAAATAGCTTTTGAGGTGACGTAGTGACACCTAGTGGTTAGTCTTCAGTAAAGACACTTTAATTTGGAATCTAGTCAGAAATAATCAGATGTGCGGAGTACTAGACAGTTTAGCTAACTAGCTTTTTTTAGCTCATGTGGGAGTTCAGTCAGCTGAATCCGTTTAACATGCTGCTGTTTTCTCAGGTAAAAATGGAAGTAGCTGTGCCAGAAGAATCTCAGAAGAAGATCTTCCGTGCACGAAAAACGATGAAGTTAAGCGATCGGCAGCAGCTGGAAGCTTTACACAACACTCTGACAACCTCTCATCCATCTTCCTCCTTGCCAACCCAGACTCCACTGGTAAACGGCACCCACAGCGAGAAGGATAAAGAGAAAGTAAAGAGGAGTGAATTAAATCATAAAGAGACTGACCTGGTGTCACCTGCTTCAGATTCATCTCACTATTCCCCTTCTCCATCTCTTTCTATCTCTCCATCTCCCGCTCCACCCAACAAACAGACTACCTCTCCGTCCTCAGTTAAAAACGGTTTGGAGAAGAAGAGGGATGACAAAAACAAGGATGTGAAAGTGGATAAGGAGAGCAAAGATGGCGGAAAGAACGAGGACGCAAAAGTGGACAAGGAAGTGAGTTTCTGTCCTAAAAATGGATTGTGGTTATCATGTGACTTCCATAGTACAACGATAACCTGCAGGGTAACCGATTATAATAAGTTCAGAAGGTCTCATCCCACATGGTCAGCTGATGTGCACTTGCTGGTTTTGAAGGACCTATGTTACTATGTGCCCTTTAGCCGGTTCCACACTGATGCGGATTCCAAGGCTGACATCTACCCAGCAGCCCGTGAGGCATGCGTGGACTCAGAAGAGTACCGCAAAGGGCTTAGAACGTCATTTGTTACAGAGCCATTGTCTTTGTTGTACTTTGATTATAATAAGTCACAGTTGATTTTTAGTAGTTGTGGTGCGTTCCAGTTTTAGACCTAATGCTAAATACAAACAGCAACACGTGCATGTTTTTAGGAGTTACGGTAATTTCCATCGTATCATGTGGACATAGAGCTGTAATGTTTTTCCAGCACAAAGTGAAGCATTGTGGTAAAGGTCTCATTAGTCCTAGTTAAAATAACTAACCTAGTTAAATACGTTATTCTCTCCTCTTTGTTTAGGCTTGTAAACCAGGGCATTCCAGTTCTTCTGCAACACCTTCTGAAAAGGAAGACCTGAAGAAGGTACAGACGGGGAGAGCGCGTGGTGAGGAGATGACTGCTATGGATGTGGATGACACTCATGTGACCACAGCCTCTTTTGGTGACAGTTCAGAAGAGAATAGGGATGCAGGCAATAAAAGTTTCTCCTCTTCTCACTCTGCCTCCCCTTCTTCTGGTCTAGACTGTGATCCAGAAGTCAAGGAGGGATTTCTATGCCTGAGTGAGGAGGATGACGTCCAGGCAGAGAAAGATGACAAGAACCAAAGTGAGGAGATGACTGTAGATGCTGTGAAAGAGGAAGAAAAGGATGAGAAAGGTGCTTCTGAAGACACAGGAGGTAAGAACCTAGAGACCGCACCTGTGTGCAGACTGTTGGTCAATGTCTACCTGCTTGACAGCCAACTACACTATGAATTGTGGAAATGGCAATAATCTTATTTGGCTTAGCTTTTTGTCCCAGTAGCATTTATTTGTTTCTGTAGTCTTTCTGGTTGTCTTCATCGCTCAATAATAGAAGGACTGTTTTGGCCTACCTGCTGTAAAATTTTAAAATGCATGAGTTAACAATTCTTCAAACATCTCGCAGTAGACTTTCAAGCAGTTTGAAATTGACAGGCCGTCTGGTTATTGAATTAAGTCCGATTAGTTAGGCTTACTCATGGTAGTAGCTCAATGTACATGATCTCTCATGTAATGTAATGATATTCGCATAAAAAAATTCTGGGTGTGTCTGTGTTGAGATTTAAAACAGCTATTTAAAATAGCTGTAGGCTTTGTCCTAAACTCTTGCACTGCCTCTGCTCGACAGCAGAAAGCTGCGCTTCTGCGGGTACGAAGAGATCCCTTTCAGAGGAGAAAGATAACGACAAAGAAATCAAGAATGAGAGAGATGGAAAACGAGCAAGATTAGATGGTGAGGAGCTGGAGGCTCAGCTGGAGCTGAAAATTACAGCCAATGGCGGCAGCCGACACAAACTGGAGAAGGTTCGTTTTTATTCAGTTTCATTGGTGTATGTAGTTAAAGTAATATAATAGAGATTTTAACCAAATGTCTATGTTCGGCATCTGTGTGTAGTCGGTAGCTATGGACCGTACTAGTTAAAGCCTGTTTCTTGGTGTGTACAAATGAATGAGATTCCTGTTTATAGCAAACGTATCTAGAATTGAACCTTTATAGGCAAGCTGGACTGCGGGTTTACAAAATGTGAGAATTTTATTAAAGGGTCACGTGAACTTTGAAGCTTGTTCATGACTGATGATATACAAGATAGAGACGGTTTTATAGGCTAGTGAACGACTTGGCGACTAGATAAAACAATTGAAAAGAATTGTCGCTCTGCTCATCCTGCCTTCTGTCATTTTCATAATAGACGCAGGACACAATTGCAGTGATTGTGCCGCATTTAAACGTGAAACGTTTAAACGTTGACTGCTCTTTAACTGGATTGAGTCTCTTTCGGTTAGATGGTACAGCAGCTGGTTGAGGAGCGGTTACGAGTGCTGCAGTTGACCGTATTTGACCGTAGCATAAAAGAGCTGAAGGAGAGAGTGGAGAAGATTGACACTGCAGCCAAACAGCAGAACGCTCTGCAGCATATCACCACACTACAGGTGAGTGCCCGAGAATGACCGTTTATTTACAGTGCGACAATAGTTTACGTTAACGTACGGATAACAGTTACTAACAGGAAAGATGGACTTTTACTGACAATAATACTGACAGTGATATCACAAACGAATGCCCCGCTCATGATCTCATGTCATTAATTCGAAAATGTCATTGTATCAGACCGCTAACTTTCTAATTTCATTTTAGACGAAGATTGCCCGGCTAGCAAAGAAGTTTGGTGCTGCTAATCAGGCCTCAGAAAACGTAAAGGTATGACCAGGAACCGCTGCTTCTAATGCGTGTTTCCCTTCAAATAGTTTCCATCAATGTAGCCAGTTTCTATTATTTTGACTTAATAATTTTTTAGTTGTCGATTGTAGAATTTTAAATGTGATATTTGTTATCTTCTGGTGAAATGTTTTTTTTTTTTTCTCCTGCCCATTTATCAGGCTTACTCTGCTGCCATAGCTGCGCAGGCCACCAATGCAACCCACACGACCCAGACTGCATCACAACGGTGAGCATTATGAATCTGAGTTATTCATAAACACAGTGTGATAAAGTTGAGGGTGTGGCAGTGTGTTTACCTTTACATGCATAGACAATGATCTAAAAAATGCTTTCACACCCACATCTCACCACCTCTACCTTCCACCCAGTGATGGAAATATTTGAACAGAACCTCAGTCTTCCCTCCATTGGCTTGTATCAGTATACCTCCAGTTCCTTTCACATCCTCCCTCAGAGCATCCCCACAGTCTGCTCGCTAACTGATGCATGTTGCAAAAAAACAAAGACTTTCCTAATCTAGTAAGCGCTAATCTGATTGACCGGCATCATGTAATTTATGCAAGTAAGGGTAAAGGTTTTTTTAATGTACTGTCTGTAGGCACTACATATTTTCCACCATTTTACTGTTTTCCACTGCCTCTAAATGTCACCCCAAAAAAGAGGTTGGGTTTGGGTCTTGGGTCGCCGTGGGGGCAGGGTTCATGGCATGGCACTAACTGTTGTTCAGAAGCTCATATGGGGGACTGATGAATGAATTTTGAGGGTGGGGCTTGTAGTGGAGTCACTGTAGAAAAAATGAACTACATGCATATTTATTTCAAAACAGTTTAATGAAGCACAGTGCCTTCCAAACCCTCCAGTAAACCAGCCAAATGCCTGTGTCATAATATACATTATCATACTATCCACGTTTGTTCTTCTAGATCTGTCTGCAGTGTTGCAGGGTCACAGTAAACCTTTAACTCCTGATCTTAAAGCTGGCAGAGAACACATTTCCTGATCTTTGTTTTCTTGCTTTGTTTGATGATACTCTTGTAAAATCTGCTCTACAACATCCTGGACATGGATCCTCACCACTGTGCTTCCAATCCATCAGTTCTCAGAAGCTTCTCTGTCTGAATTGGATCATTCCGAGCAGTCATCTAATCTCATTATGTTCCACCATATTGAGCTCTTACATCGTGGCTGTGTGCACATCTGTTCACCATGTCACCTTCCTCATTGTTTTGGCAGTCGCAATGCTAAAGAGAATCTTCTTCAGACGTCTCTTGACATATCAAACTCCGTTCATCTCAAGATACATTGACTGCAATGTTTCTTCCCTTCAAAGACGTTCTAAGAATTCAATTACATTCAACGTTTTTTTCTAACTTGTGTTGCTGTTGAGGGTCAGCGCCTTCATTACTTCCAAACCATGTCCTCCACAACCCAGCCACTTATGAAATACTTCTGGTGGCCCAGTCTGCTTGTTTCTCCAAATGAAGGCTCCCTGCGCACTGAGGTTTATATGGTTCTGCATCCTTTCTCCTCATGTGACACAAACACTCAGTAGTTGACATGCTACTGAGGGGAAAGACCCTTCACGACCTACATGGCTGCACTGTGGATGCGATTTCTTGTTCACTTTTAGGGAATCGTTTACACGTTACCAACCCAGAATGGCCAGTGTGATATTTATAACTGTGTTCAAATCCAGCCTGCTGTTTCATGTCAGTATAATGCAGAACTCCCCACTCGTGTGTGTGTCACATTTCACCTTTATTGTCAACACGTCACGTCACAGCTAGCACAGTGGAGTTTAAGGACCCTTCAAAATCAACACGGCAACAATAAAACTAGACTTTTAGGCTATTGGGACATTTTAATTAACATCTATCCTCGCAAAGATAAAGCTGACAAAAACCTAAAATTGATCATAACAGATAACAATGACAAAACTTATACATTCATTTTAATTCCTTTTTTTAAGTTTATTAGTGTGATTAATTGGACCACGTTCTGTTAGATTAATCAAAATAAAGATCAAAATAAAACTGCCGTAGTCACTCAGTATTCTCACTTTCTTTACACTTAAAGGTGCATAAAAGCGTCTCTTTGCACTAGCAAGAACGAATCTCACATATCTCTTGTATACTTAAGTAAGTAAAGGTCATTCTGATTGGGTGCTGACTGTATAACTCTATACTTGTAACATATGTTCAGCTGTAGTTATTGCCACTGATGTGATGTGGGCTAATAAAAGTCTCTTTTATTAGCATCAGCCAGTTAATACATGTACATGTGAGGCACCTTTGCAAATGATTAGAGCTGTTGCTTGTCATTTCGTTTCAAGTGCTAATGTTTTTATTTTGTATGTTTGTTGTGTACGAGTTGCACTTTTACTTTACATTACCATTTACTAAATAATACCTCTACCACTTTAATATTTTTTACAGTATTGTTAAAACCACAATGGATCCCAAACTGTCAAGTCCAGTCACAGGTTCTGCTACTTCAACCGGTGAGCTTTC
The DNA here is from genome assembly GCA_036877585.1 of Botia kubotai. NCBI lineage: Eukaryota > Metazoa > Chordata > Actinopteri > Cypriniformes > Botiidae > Botia > Botia kubotai. The sequence goes on from JAZGTI010003285.1 coordinate 21,983, forward strand.
AAAAACTGCCTTCTGCATTGCATCATCAACTACTTAATTCCTAAACATGTTTTATGGTAACCAGTTTAACTCATGTTTCTTTTCTCCTCCCAGCAATCCCAGCTCAGCCCAAACCTCTGTCCACTCCAACAACGCCGACCTCCTCTGCGTTAGCCTCCCCTGCCCCCATCCTACAGATCATCTCCACCTCCACGAGCTCAGCTCCCTCATCCACCTCTTTGACTGGCCAGTCCCAGACAGGGACTCTTTTATTGAAGACTGGTCCCAGTACAGGGGTCATGACCACTACTTCAGCAACATCAGGGGGCCAGCCCGTGTCAATTCAGCCACTGTTAATTCAGCTGCCTTTAGCTGTGGCAAACGGGCAGAGCGGGGCATTAGTTAATACTGCTGGCGGTGTTGGTTTAATACCAGTGTCGTCATTATCTACAGTTACTAGTCTGAATAAGGCAAAGACGACGACACCTGCTACCACTTTCATTCTTCAGAAGGCAGTGGGCAGCGTCGCTTCGTCTTCCTCTGTGTTGTCGTCGTCGTCTCCGGCGATGTCGTTAGCGAGAGCGGTGTATCCAGGTGGCACAGGGACTGTTAGTTCACCCAGCACAGGGATATCCGTGACATCAGCCCGAACGCCTGCGCAGTGTGCCGCTGTTGTGGGAGTGTCCACAGCTGCGTCTTCTCCAGGAACCGCAGGGCCCGCGGCGACCGGATCGGCACCGGCTGCAGCAGGTCCAGTGTCTGCGTCAGCGCTGGCCTCCAAGACCGGTATGAGAGATTCTGCTTTATTTTTGTATAGAGGAATGTAAGGGGTCAAAATGTATATATGAACATGAACTAAATATGCAAATATGAACTATAGCATTTATTAAATGTCCAATAAAAAATAAGCGAGTAAATATTTTATATGAATTTTGAGATACATCTATACTCCCTCACATTTTTATTGAATTTTTAATGCCAGTTTTAATAAGCACTGTTTTTGGTTTTAATATAGATATATAAACGTTATTAAATGAAATTTTTTTTCTTTTGTATTACCGAATTGTTCTGACTGTAACAAGATAATATTTCAAAGGACGTGTCGTCTGTTATATTGTTCAATATAGAACTAAACGTCATAATTCTTTATTTTATTTTATTTTTCCACAGATAATCAGGCCTCGACCAAAACAACATCTCAGGTAAGCGTGTCGTCTTGTAAACAATGAGAAAAGCAATTGTTTTTGCTCAATTACGGTTTCACAGAGGAGCAGGTTTGTAGTAACTCACTGTCTGTTTACAGCCCGGCCGTCCTAAAGGTTCTGTGATTGATCTTACTGAGGATGATGATGATGTTCAAGGTACAACATCAGTTTAGTTATTTTAAAATTAACTTCCTGAAGTGGATTATTTGACTCTCATGCTGAACATTTCTCCTTTCCTCTTGTACTTGCATGTTAATTGTTTATTTCCTCACATCTATTTGTGTGTGTTGTGTAGTGACAGGAGTGCAGAAAGCCACTATTTCCCCCATCACACAGCGTTCCACCTCTTTAGTCAGCACGACCCCCAATGCTGGTGAGTGACCCGCACGTGCTGTTCTTTCCCCTTTTGTTTTCTTTTGTGTTTCATGTTTTTATTTGTCTTGCTCTTGTTGCTTAATATATTGTTTTTGTTCCTTTAGAATAGGACTGTATTTCTACATATAAATGGCATGTCAACTGTATGTTGCGATTATACTCTTATAATGATCCTTCTTGTTTCCAGGTTCAGGGGTTCGAACAGCACAACGCACCTCTGTAGTGAGTGTTCATCTTATTTTCTTTTCTTTGTCACCTAAAAAGCCTTTGATATTTACTGTTGTATTATGGATTATTTAGTCCTTTTGTATATAATATGCTCTTTAAACTGAGTAATTCCTCGTATAATAATCGTTCGTGCCTTCTTTTTGTTTTTTCTCCCAGGATTCTCCTTTATCTCGTCCAAGCTCCTCCACCTCTCTCCCTCCATTACCATTAGTGCCATCAACACCCGCGCGTCTCCCACCAGAGGCCGCCCACACGTCCCCCCCGCAGCAGCCGCAGCTCAAACTGGCTCGTGTCCAGAGCCAAAACGGAATTGTTCTTTCTTGGTGTGTCGCCGAAACGGACCGCAGCTGCGCTGCTGTCGATACCTATCACCTGTACGCCTATCACCAGGACCACCAGGGGGCAGTAGCAAGCACCGGTGCCTCAGCTCAGTCGCTGTGGAAGAAGATTGGGGAAGTGAAAGCGCTGCCGTTGCCCATGGCGTGCACGTTAACCCAGTTTGTGTCGGGCTCAACATATTATTTTGCTGTGAGGGCGAAAGACGTGTATGGACGCTTCGGGCCGTTCTGTGAACCGCAGTGCACTGATGTCATTATCCCCGCTTCATCCTAAAATGATTCCAAAAAATGGGATGTTAGAAAAGGTGTAGTCAGAGGGAATGTGACGGCAGCAGATCTGTAATTGTTACAAAATGATTAACTGTTCACACACCACTGGCCCGGCCCTTTGTGTTAGAAATAGTAGGGAATTCAAATAGGTTATGGCTAATGCAAATGGACCTACATATGCTCAGTGCATTCGGACATACACACTATTTGTTTTTACTTTCATTTGCAATGAGGAGACTTGCAGACTTGCATTGTGCTTGAAATTGTATTTTCCTTGTGCAGAATGTACAGTTAAGTTTTTTTTTTTAAAGGTTAATTTTTTTAATAAAATAATATTCAATACATTGCACCGATGTTCCGTGGTAGGCCCAGGTCATTAGTTACAGGAGAAAGCAAAGGTGTTCAAGGTTTTGTAATGTTTTTGTCTGGTACCCAGACACTTCAAAAATGACACTCAATAAAGGTATTGATATATTTAAAAAAGGACTGCTTTATTTGTCAAACACTCATAATGTTAGGATAACATCTCAGCATGGCCAAAACTACTAATGTAACCATACATAAGGATTGTGAATGTTTAATCCCAGATTCTGCATGGGTCCAGTGTATTTTCATATAATACATTGTGCAGTTTTTGCACCTAATATAACCTGTTCAGCTCCTAGATAGTGTTGTTCACTTTCCTGCATAGTTTTGATTTAACTTTGGTCTTTAAGGTTACGGAGCACTAAAGTATATCTTTTACAAGTTAACCACATACAGACAGACATACAAGAAAAGTGTCAGTCATCTGGGTCTGAGCAGTTTGAGAAAGTGAAGTTTAATTCGAAGTACACGAGAGCATTAATTCACACCTTACAGCACCACCTTCTGGCCAATTTTCACAATTTACATTCATACATTACGCTTTAATCCGAAGCGATTTACAGTACATTTAAGTCATACATTTTGTTAGTACATGTGTTTCCTGGAAATCAAACCCACGACCTTTTGCGCTGCTAATGCAGTGCTCTACCAAGAGAGCTCCAGGAATTTTGGATGTCACCTCTTGTGGACAATATGCACAATAAATGCCAAATGATAACCAGGCATTAGCGCTTCAATTTAATCGCTTCCAATATTAGATTTATTTGGATGTCCCACTTTGTACGACTTGGGAAACTGTATGCTTTGTGTTGGAGGAGGCGTGGCTTTGGAGGGAGTCGTATACAGTCCAGGTATTCGTAATCGTGCAAATTATGATTACGTTTTCTAATAACTGCAATAAAAATTTTGACCAGAGAAATATTGTAGAGTATATTCCAATGAAATTGCAACAGACCCGTAGCATCATGCTTATATCTCTTAACACGTTAATTTACACAAAATAAATAAATTATACATTATTTGTGATGTTAAATAAACCTTCGTGAGCCCCAGAGCGACGTTGAGCAACTATTTAAATCAGAAGTAGCTAAAACCCGCTCGAAACGTCGCTAAATGTCGCCGCGTGACGTCACGCGCTAATCTGCATATTCGTGGCGTCACCGCATCCTTGTCGTATTCTGTCATCATTTACGTAAAGCGACGTAACGGGTGACGGTTCTCTCAGGCTTTCTGTGTGCTTGCTTTATTTTAAAATACAGTTCGTGTACAAATATAATGGGTTGTGTTCTTCAGAAAAAGAGAAAATGGCCTCTTTTGTTTACTTTCCCATGCAGTGAGATACCAAATAAAGTTGTGGTACACATACTGTAGATTTCTGTGTGCACAATCATTGTATAAAGGTTTTGCATGTGTGCTTGTCGTGAAGCGACACTAACGCAGATTTGTGACTGTTGTGCGTACAGTCCAGCAGATGTCACTGTTCAGCTTACCATGAATGACACTTTTTCTTCCCTTGAGCTGTCGTGGTGAACCAGTGTCGATACTCTGCTCCTCAGTCCAGTACAAAATAGCACTAAAAGGCTCTAGAATACAAGTCATATTTACTTAAATATAAGTTATGATTTAAAGTCAAGGGGCTTAAAGAAATCACTCATACATCAATCATCACTGTTTTTACCTATTGAGATGCTGCTAAGTTGGGTGTCTTTTCCTTTGATAGTGCGATTTTTATTTTTCATCACCTGCTTAATCCCTCCTTTTCCTTCTGTTTTAGAGTGATCAATAGACAGAGAGAGAGAGAGAGAGAGAGAGAGAGAGGAGAGAGAGAGAGAGAGAGAGAGAGTGCAACAGGCAAGAGGAGTGTAGGACAGGTGCCAAAAAATGGAGGATCAAAAGAACGAGCGATATAGCTCAAGCCAAGAATCCAGAGAAAAGACTCAAAGCCTCGATAGAGTGAGTGAGAAAGCTGACGTCTAAGAAAAGAGAAAAGAAAAAACTCCACCAATGACAGACAGAGTGACAGCACACTGATACACAATCAGTGCTCGAGCGTTACTGTATCTCTCAGTTGCTCAATAATCCTATAGAGGGACCCCTCCATTCTGCTCTCTCTGCCTCACTCCTACTGCTCCACAGCTTTCTGTGCATGAGGGAGGGGTGAGAGAATGAGAGAGAGAGAGAGAGAGAGGAGCAGTCTGGATGTGTGGAGTTCTTGGGCAGACATTGTAACCGTTACACCTCTTCTTACTGTTCTGCCTCAGTCTCTGTCTGTGTAAAAGGGCTATTACTCACTGCAAACGGAGGATTCCTGCTTCACAACCCCGGAGAGAGAGAGAGAGAGAGAGAAAGTGAGAGAGAGAGAAGAACTAAAGCAACAACTGGACAGAAGGGAGCAACTGACAGCCTTCTCTGTTTAAAAAGAAAGCAAGAACACGGAGAGCACTGGACTATTTATTTTCTTCTTTCGTTTCGTTTTCTTCTTCTTTCTTATCGTGGTGCTGGGAGGCACATCATCTTTTCAGTTGTTCGCTCTCTCCATCATTTGCCTGCTGATCTTTTTTTCCATTTATATGGTGTATAATTTTGTCTATTTATGAAGAGACAGGAGAGAGGGGAAAGGGGCAAGTTTTTTTTTTTTTACTTTTTCTCTCATTAGCCTATTTAGTACCCCTTCATTCTTCCACCTGTCCCTCCTTTCCATCTCTCCTCTGATCATCCCCTCCTTCCTTCCTCCCTCCCTCCCTCCCTCCCACCCACTCCCTCCATCTCTGAAGTGCTCCCTGAATGAAAGTTCATTGAAAGAGATGCAAAAACCATCTCCACACCTCCTTATGAGTTTTTAATCGTTCGTTTTCTTTCTCTTTTTTTCAAGCAGTTCTTTTGTCCTCCACCATCAATCCTTATGCATCACTCTTTCTTTCCCCGGATGCTTTAATATTCCTCTAGGTAGGTTTACCGGCTTGTTTAGTGTCTGTCCAATCTGTTTGTCTGTGTGTGTGTACTTGTGTGTTCCTTTTTCACATGTACATAAAACACACATCGACATACACACACACATACACACGCGCATTAAACGAACGGACAACCAGGTGACAGGAATTCCCGCCCTTGTTTTATACTACTTTTACATACTCATTTTCACCCTCGTCAAACTCTAGACATCTTCCATATCGATATATAAAGAGAAACACATTTTATTGTTGTTCTTGTTTTTGTGAGATGTTTTGATTTCATTTAAGAAAACCGCTGCAGCAAATTTCAGGCGAAATACTGTTGTATTCCGATTGTTTTACTTAGATCAGTTAGCGGTTGACGGGACATCTTAATTGGCGGTTCCTTGTACAGATTTTGGATTTCAGATATGATTTGTGGTGTACGCCAGCCTGCTCTGAAATGTCAAAACAGAAAACCTATTTAAACTGTAAAAACAGTCATTCAGTATTTGCTGGGGATATTGATTAGACAGTGTAGCGATTTTGTTTCATGGCAGTGATTATTTGTCCTCGTCTCACCTGCTCACTAGCTTGAGTCCATTTGTGCAGTTATGGATCATTCCTTTTTTATTGAGTGTTTAATTGTCACTCTCCACTGTTTCTCACTTTCTGCCTCAATGTATCTGTTCATCTAACACCTTTCAGACAAGCCCTGAGCTCCTCTGCTTTTCTTATCCCCACCTGTATCTTTCTCTTGATTCCTCTGTTTCTGTTTCTGTCTGTTTCTGAGTCTCTGTGTTGATGTCCATGGCAACCGTACGACTGTAAGCTCATTACAGAATGAAAACTTTTTACTCCCTGTTTTCAGTCGTTTATACGCCCTAAATTATCCTCCTTGAATTAATCTGTTTGTACTTTATTTTATACATCTTTTTTTAATTGAAACTACATTTCAGTGTTTGATTGAGTAATTTAGTATTGAATTATTGTAGACATACAGTGAATGTAAATTCTGTTTTTCCTTCCTTCATAATTTAGTTTCCTTCATAAAATAATTAATGCTGATTTAAATGTAAGAGAAAGATTGTCATTCATGAATTGAAGTTGGGCAACAGCTTAAGTTGGAAGGAAATCTGAACACATTATTTTGCTTATGTTGAGATTTGCCTTTCTGTGCATCTTGTTCCTTTATTGAAATCTCAATTAAATATGCAGTACAATTTTTTTTTGTTGGACACCTCAAATTCATCATCTTTCTTAAAAGTTTTTCTTATAAATGGACTGTATGAGAAACAAGCAAACAAACCAAAAAAAACACTTGCCTGTTATCATGCAAAATGGACATATTGAAGGAAGGCGACCATCTTGTCTTTTGTTTTTGAATGCTTGCACTCGCCCTCTGTCTTGTGTATCACATTTTTCTAAACATTGTCCAAATAATAATGATGAAATTCCACAGGACAGTTAGATCGGTAAGTAACACAAGAGAAACATCAGAAAAATATATTTGTACACATTTGTGTTACAGTGTGTGTTTTTGTGGAACATGGCTGTGTCTTTCATGGTTCAAAGTCTATTAACTATCGCATCAATTATTTAAAAGATATCAATCAAGCAACCCCACCAACTCCTGACAATTGTCGATACAGTATTGAACATGTTATAATAGATCAATAGACAGAATCCACAAGGGAAAAAATAAATCTCACCGTTTCCCAAAAATCATCATCATCAAATTTTGCCTCTTCTTACGTTTATTCAACATTGTCACCACAGGCATGTGTTTGAGACCTTGTTCTCTGGCTTTCTCTTCCTGCAGAGTGGTGAAATGGACCCAACAAAAGGCGTTTGTGGATATCTGAATCAATGACGTTCTGAAAGGAGATGATAGACGGTGCTCCACCTGCCCTTGATTTTCCTTCTCCTGTCTCCTTACCGCTAAACTTTATTGGGCACCAAGGAACTCCAGATCTGAAGACGTGTTTGCAGATGAAAATGAACTGTTAGGTTTATCTAGAAACACAATTCATCTTTGGCCACCCTCCTGATTTTGTAGCCTTGTAGGCCCAACACTGTCCTGGTTCATTCAAACTGTTGCATTTCCTGATTTAAAAGTTCAGGTTTGATAGAGAGATGAACTATTTCTTGGGTGACTGAACATCAGTCACCTAGCTCAAACATTTACAACCGTGTGTGTCTTGGTTTTGCCTGATTTATTTCTTCAGTTGTGAGTCAGGCCTCTTTGGCTTTTCAACCGCCGTTTTTATCTGACATTAATCTGTCACGCCAGCCCATCTTTTTCGTACAAATTCCTCACTCTACTTCAACGGTCGGTCGCTCTTCCATCCAGGGCTATGAGAGGAAGAGATAAGAGCGAGCTCACATCATCATGCAGGAGTTGAGGAGAGAGAATGGGAGTTGGGCTGGCAATGTTCAAGGTAAGAGATGAACTTTGTGTCTGTTATCCCAGCTCACTCATTCTGGTTCATTTATATGCACAGTTAAGCAAACCTACACACTTCCTATAGACTCTATATGACTCTCTTTACCTTAATGTCTCCTGTCACATACTCAAAGACCTTAACAACATGTTATTTCTTCTTTCAGGGCCCTAAATTTAATGAATTTAATGATTTAATTTAATGATTTAATGTGTGTGTGTGTGTGTGTGACTATTTTCAGAATTGCATATCTGCATAATACTCTTACTATTGCCCTGGTATGTATACAGTCACATTATGCAAATGTTCTGTATGCATGTGCATTATACAACAGAGCTTACGGCATGGAATATGATATCCCACAATGCAATGCACTCGACTTTATCCAGTTTGACGAATGAATTGAAAGCAAACTGCGAACATTTCTTTTTCCTGACTCAATATTTGAACTGTCAAATGTTACGATTTTAACACAAAATTGTGTTAAATGTGAACTAAACGTTTTTATTTCAAACATGACAAATGGAACTTTCCAAATTAAACATTTAATGTATATGACGTCCGTGTAGAATACTAGCTTGTAAAGATTTGCAGTGGAAAAATAGTGAATGTTTCGTTTAGTAAAAAGTGAGCTAGCGTTTAATTCTGAACACAGCCGGTGTTCTTGGTACTCCGCGCCTCACTGTCGTTCTGACGTCCAGGCATTCCCCCAAATTGCTCTCGTCGTGCCGCCTTCTCTCCAGTTTGAGTAATGTGCTCGTGGTCTGGGTCAGACATTGTAGCTAAGTGGGTTAATGAAAGAAAGAGTAAAGATGATAAATACTGAAAAAGAGAAAGAGTGTAAGAAAAACAGAAAGCGATGGAGACAGAAGTGTTGGTGTTGAGCTGCTTTTGGTTCTCTTAAACTCTTTTCTAGAGTTGCTCTGGAGAAGCTCTTGTTCGCTGTTAGACTCAATCTTAGGAAAGGAGGAAAGTTGTTAGCTATCCAGTAAATGTCTGGTGACGTATCGGCCTCTTAAAATGCGGCGCTGCTGATTAACGTGAGGTGACGGCGTTTTTTACCCATGTCAGTGGGGTCGAAGCACCTGTCAATCAAGCTTGACATTGATTGACGGGGACCAGAGGGATGAGGACTGTGTGGAATGTCGTTCAGAGTGAAGCATCACTCCGAGTTTCTGTTGGTGTGGTAACGGAGCCTCTGTTGGCATGGCAACAGAACATAGGGACACAAGGGCATTTTAGACTTTCGATGATAGAACTGCTACATGGAGATGGTGCAGATCGGATTTTTTGTCAGCCATTGTTTTATAACTAATGATGCTTACACTGTAGACACCTTGCTTGTGTAGATGAGTTGCCGTTTGTCTTAGTCTGACAATGTACCACTCTGCGTTGCGCTTATGTGTCTACCCACTGAGCAAAAACAAGCCTTAATCTATCATTCTGAAAACGGAGCAAATTTCACTTTATATAAATGTTAGTTTTCGAATGACAAGAGAGATGGTCAAAAGCATCTATGGGATGGATAAGAAAAACATCAGTGAGATGTGGAGTGTTGCTTCATGAATACTGTTTACATTTACGCATTTGGCAGACGCTTTTATCCAAAGCGACTTATATTGCATTATACTATACATTGATTCTGAGTATGTGCAATCCCTGGGATCGAACCCATGACCTTGGTATTGTTAACACCATGCTCTAACCACTGAGCTACAGGAAAGCTGTTACCAAGCACAGTATACTAGTGAAACAGAGAGCTAGAATGTAGTGTACTCTTCTGTCAGAAAAAGGTATAAACAGTATGCTCCTTCCATTTTAAACAGATTATTGATCATAACTATAATACATTTCATTTAATTCAAACACGTGTATGTCAGGGGTCACCAACCTTTTTGAAACTGAGAGCTACTTCATGGGTACTGAGTCATACGAAGGGCTACCAGTTTGATACACTCTTCTGAAATAAC
>JAZGTI010003286.1:0-32084 GCA_036877585.1 Botia kubotai
GTGTGATGTATATATAACGTTATTTATAGACTAACGTGACGTATATAACGTTATTTATAGACTAGCATGTGACGTTTATGTTATTTATAGACTAGCCTGCTTTTTTAAGAACCCCTGGAATTACACTGAACAATAAAATGCACAAAAAGCTTTGATGATGTTTCTTAGCTTTTCAGGCAATTTTCAGTATGTATCTCGATATTTATGTGTTTGTTTCAAAATATTTTTTTCACTAACTAAACCAGCGTACATTAAAGATGAATCTAACAATAAAATCTATTGATGCATAAAAAAATGAAAAGTATGTTAAAAGTGTATTCAGTTTGTCACTTAGTTCTAGTGGACCCATGATTTTGATTCAAAGCGCCACAGCATCGTGTCTAAGGGTACAATGAGAAATGACATGTAGAAATGACCGCATCAAATCGAGCACTGCACCCCTGGGAGATCCACTCAGAACAGGAAGCAGAAACATAATTAAGATTGACGAGGGCTAAAAAATTGTAAAACGGGCTCTTGTCCCTGTGGGCCACTTCTGCCTATCGGAGTAAAAGCTCTCATTAGGAATATTAAGAATTACAGATTCCACAATCACAACAGGCCCGCAGTCACAACCAATCATAACATCATAACATTATAACATTATACAGTTCAGAAATCACAATTCATTAGCCGTGAATTCAGAGAATCGAAATGTCACCATTTAAAATCTAGTGCTCAACATATAAACACAAACACAATCTAAGGGCTGGAGAGAGAGAGAGAGAGAGAGAGAGAGAGAGAAAACCAGCTGATATCATAATGGCATATACCAATGCTATTAAAACAACATTATTTCAAAGATTATCTTCAGCATAGGACTCCAGCATCCCATAATACTGCAACTGCCCCACAGCAGCATTAAAAAACAAGGCATTACATTTTTTAATAATAATTAGTATTATTACTCTGCCATAAAGACACCTTTGGCCAAATGTATTATTTTGCTGGCAGGACATCCCATAATGCACTCTGCCAAAAATGTATGCAGAGAGATGTTCATAATAAATAGAATTTATTCAATACCCAAATGTACAAACAACATTTATGTGCTAACAACATGCTAAAACCAAACCCTTAAAAACAATGAGCTGAGTCCCCTATGTGCTTTAAAAACTAGAAATGCTTTTGGTATCGCTGTCCGTGTAGAGCGCTCCAGATCATTCACAGAGACCTTCCATGTCATGTAAGCTGTCTCAAGTTAAAGAGACACCCATAGTATCAATTACTGTACTGTATCAAATTACACCGCTGGACGTGATACAGTACGCGTGTATGATCAAACACCTTTAATTATCTGCATGAGCGCATGTTTTATCACGAGAACACAGAATGCGACGACAGAGCCTCAGAACCCGGGGAAAAATGTTACAGCACAGATAACACAGAATGGATTGTTTTTGGTCCAGATTCTGACAGGACTAATTCACTGGTGGTTTTGGACAGTTTTGGACTGACTGCGGGAGATAGAGACAGTTTGGATCTGTGCCAGACGAGTTCAGACAACATTATCTTCACAGTATTGAAACTGTGGACACAAGCACGATACGGTTCAACCAGACATGTGCATTTAGGGTGTCACACAACAGAAGAAGGAACATGTGGAACATGCTAATAAAAAAACAACCTGCGGCCCAGTGGTTAAGCAGCAGGTAGAAAATGGCGGTGATGTGCTGTAACTAAACCTATTAATGGTTAAAAAAAGCCCAATGAGATGTCCCACCCAAACTTCCTGTTCCAACAGGAAATACGTCAACAGACCATTAAAAATCTGTGACCTCACACCACCTCCCATAAGTTTCCTTCTCTTCTCTCATTTCCCTTTAATAAAAAAAGGGCAAAGCCAAAAATACTCAACATGGCTCCAGTTGCTCCCTGCAGATGTCCACATTCAATTAGTTCCTCACCAAAAGAAGCTAAACAAATTTCCCTCAGAAGAGCCTCTGGATATGAGGATCTGGATATAAAAAAAGAGATACCCATCATTTCGTCATAAAATGTGTGGTTCTGTCCATGTTATGAGGCTCAAACGAGAGGTAACCGATCTTTGAAAACACAAATATTTAGGAAAATCAGAAAAAGTGCAGAGAGATAAACTCAGCCTGGGCGGATTTCTGCCGTGTCCTGTTTTCCAGGGAACACGTCGTACTTTCAAACCAAAAATTTGGAAAATTACACTTTGGACAGGTCTGTTATTTTCGATTACAGAACAATGACATGGTGTCTTTTCTGCTGCCCCGAGGGCATCAAACATAACATGCAGAAAGAAAGCGATCCATCACACACGCTGAGCCTGATCCGTGATTTCCACAGAACCGCTCTGACAGTGTCGGACGTGAAAAGACAGAGACTGGGTGTGGAAACGAGAAACTTCCTGTTTGTCTGGAACCGTGTGTGTACCTCGAAACCAGAGCGTTTCTGGGAAAACTGGGAAGAGGGAGAGATAAGTTTACATTGTTCAAGAGAGTGAAAGGAAAAGGGTTGTTTAGTGTCTAGAACAGGCAACAGAAACTTACAACCAACCGTCTGATGTACAGTATTCTAACCAAATCACACGTCAGCACTAGTGTACTGCGTTTATCCATATCAATACATCTCTTACAATAACTAATTGACATGAAAATAATAATGTTTCAATGCGAAAAAGGAAAATCTGATTTCTGTTTTTTTATCTTATGATGATCTGATCCATATTTTTACTTCATACATTTCAGAAACAGACTCCTCCAGCTTCAGAATTCCTCTAGCTTTGCATTACGGAATAATAATTCAAGCAGAACCATAACACGCTGCAGCTGCAGGACATGCACGTTCTGAAAGGGAATCAAAGCTGATACTGAAAAACGACATCGTTACCATCGCAATGAAGGCCAATTGTTCCTATAATTGAAATCGACCAACAAAGACGTGAGGTAAGAGATGAACAGCCTTTAATTTCCATGCGTGGGGCTTGCTGATGGTCAGCATACTCTGCTAGAAGGTTGAGGAGTCTGTGCTTCATCAAATTAGATTTTGTACGTGTGTGTGTGGTTACCTACCCAGTTCCCTACCCAGCCAATAGGAAACGTTTTAAAATAAGGTTATTGTTACTTAAGGGAAACATTTTTACAACCTAAAATAGCTAGCTGGGAAATCTTGGTGTTGCTAGCAGTGCTAGTGTGTCCTTCATTTACATATGCATTAGATACAGAGATTGGCAACAGCTATTCTGTTTTGTTACAGATACATACAGATGTCAATCTCAACATAACATCAGTGATTAATGAAATCAATTACACATTCACCTCCTTCCATTGATCCTAAAGCCATTTACAGAATTGAAACTTTATACAGACGGATGCATTAATTGAAATTTCTCATTTCCTTGAACACTGGTTGCCATGTAAAAAAAAACACAGGAAATGAAGCACAACAGAGCATGTCCTCGCAGGAATACCCGTGTGGGCATGTCGAACATAAATAATGCGTATATTCACTCCTGACGTGAGGGAGATTCGATCATGCAAAACAAACACGATCACTGAAATAGTTTTAAGTGCACATAGTTTCCTTCAATTATCCTGACAATACAATAACAGAGGCTCAAACTATTCCCAAAATATGGTGTAGGCATGTCTCCATACAACCTCGATTCCAAAAACTTTTACTGACACAAGGGTGAGTAAATAATGACGAGTTTTTATTTTTGAAAGAAATATGTTTTTTCCTTCCAGTTCCTGTTTACGTTTGAAAATTAGTAAGCAGAATTTTGGTGCATCTCTAAATAAGACAGTCCCTGAACTTTCCTATCAGACTGAGATAAAGACAGAAACTAAAACCAGAGGAGAGCTAGCAGGATTAACATAAGCATCCCAGGCCGCAGGAGCCCAACAATGAAGCTTTAATTGGCCTGCTTTTGTCTCAAAATTGAACGTTTTTGTGCGGCCCTTTAAGAATCAGAACAAAGAAGGTAAAGAACAGACAAAACAGGAGGGAAACGTTGAAGAATATCCACTTCTCTGCTCTTCCAGGATATTTGGTTCCAGTGTTTAATCAAAACGTGACTTCTGGGGTCTTCTTCCTCCACCTAAACAGAGTCTATTGAAGTCTGCTGCTGAATGGAAGCTAATCAGGAAGAGTGTGGGAACTCAAGCACACAGTCTCATGGAGATTCATGCTGACTAAAGAACCAGAGTCATGCCAGAATGTGTTTCCTGCACTGCTGAGCTTCTCAATCGATCCACTGCGTCACAGCAACAGAAACCGTTAGCGTCAACCGTTAGGAACATGCTAGCATTCAACAGACATGGATTAATTCAGCCTCTTACAAGGATTTCAGATGACCAAAACAGATAATATACTAATAATATCATAACCACAATTTTGAGTTCATGAGGTCTTAAAATGGCCGCGTGGCTGTTGTGAGATGTTCTGGTCCTTGTTTCTAATAAGGTTTATAATCATCTAGCAAGAATTTCTCCCTAACAATACTTGAACAAGACGACCATAACAGGGTCGCGCCACTTGACCTCTCACACTGCCATGTAATCATCTGCGCCTCTAATGAAGGCCCTGCTTTCTCATTCTCTCTGTTAAATAAAGAGGATAAGCCAATGAAAGTCATTGAGGGTCCTGGCCAGTAGGCCCCCCTCATACCTCACTGATACCTCCCCCCTCATACCTCACTGATACCTCCCCCCTTATACCTCACTGATACCTCTCCCCTCATACCTCACTGATACCTCCCCCCTCATACCTCACTGATACCTCCCACCTCATACCTCACTGATACCTCCCACCTCATACCTCACTGATACCTCCCCCCTCATACCTCACTGATATCTTCCCCCTCATACCTCACTGATACCTCCCACCTCATACCTCACTGAAATGCCACCCATTGTTACTTAAGATCAGAATGTTCACCGTGGGATTCTGCGAGGTATCAGAAGACGCTAAGAGTTCCTTACACAACCACCTCAGTGTTACAGCATAAACAGACAAAAACTCATATTCAATTAAATTTACATTTATTTGTAAATATAATTTCAAAGCAGCTAATGTCGGAGTAAGGTTTACGCTGCAGAAATGAGCAGTTGCAATGGTTACACGTTGCAATCTTATTAAGATTTAATATGATTTTAAATATATAAATATATTTAGACCACGTAACTTAGTGATTGCTATCAGGATGTAAAGAGACCTTCAACCAGCAGAATAAAAAATGTTTCTGCATAAAAATGTTCGCCAGCCATAAGAAATATCAACACAGTGCAGCTTTTAAAACTCTGTTAAACGACATTGCACTCAAATGCTCCGAGCTCATTAATAACACTGACGTTTCCTCTCTAGTGTGTTCTGCTCCCACTGTACTCATAACTGCCCTGTCTCTCCACATTGATGAATAGCCGAGGGGCGCGCGCGGCTGCCAGAGGAGCGTTTTATGTAAGAGATAGCTAATCTCATTACTCTGCTAGCTGGAACAGAGCAGCGTGCCACACTGCCAGAGGCTGCGGAGAGTTCTGGCCTGCAACCGCCGCGGTAATATAAGAGATGGAGAGGCGGCCCCAAGATAACCTCCACGGGTGACTTTGAATCACTCTTAAAAATATCATATCAATGTTATTCTACGAGAAGGCAAAACAACAGAAGGGAAAATAAGGACATCAGAGAAAGAACTGCAGAACAGAAGACGAGTTGTTTTCAGGCAGGCGAGGCGATTTGTTCCAGAAACATTATGTGTTATGCTGGTTGAAAGTCTCCTCACATCCTGATAGCAATCACTAAATGGTCTGAATAGATTTATATACTTATATATCTTCTCCTGATGGCGCACGACCATAAAATGTTTGCCCAATTATTGCCATCGGTCCGAATGTAACGATAGGACGTCCAACTTGCCTGTCAAACTATGTATGCATTCATGTTTTGTAGGAGGCGTGGCTTTGGAGAGCGTTTGGAAAGGGGGCGGGATCTTATGCTTTCAGAGCTAGCTTGCTATTACTAGCATCTCTGAAATTGCATAAAAACATTTTAACCACTTTCAGCTCAATTTAAGGACTAAAAAATGCTACGTGGTGTAATCAAAAAATAAGTAAGAAGTCTTATATGAAGTCGAATATCTTACGACAAAACAGCTTTATACCAAAACATTCATACATGTATATATACCAAAATAAAACCGTAACTCATAAACCGAAACTTTATTCATCATTAAAGAGCTGCAGTCAAACAAAGACAAGGTAAAAGTAGAGGAAAAAAATAAAGAATGTGCGTCACATCACTGACAGAAAAAGTCAGTGACAGAAGTGTTAATTCTCATCAAGGCCTCAGGAAACATCCCTCACACAAGCCATTTCAAAGGTCACTGTTGTGTCCAGTTGCTCAGCAATAACGCCCAGCGAGTGTGTAAAAGAGCCTGTTATTTTGATCCACGGTCTGTGTCCACAAAGCCCAGCACCAAGAGACAGAACCTCCAGCAGGGCCCGGCCCAGGAGACATGCCTCACTTGTGCAGACACGCATCACTTGTGGCCTCCTATCGTGTGAAGAACACATAAAAACTACCCGGAGGGTCATATAGACCTTCTGAATGGCCTGCAGAGACTGTGACCAGGAATCTGAGACATTCACAACACAAAGCCATCAAGACACATCAAAACAGCCGAGCAGAGCACAGTCAAAGCCTCTGGCTTCTTACGGATCTGTCATCGGAGTCTTTGTTACGCTCTGTGTTTCTAACCTTTTCCAGTGAACTTTTGTACAACGGCTGCTTGCTTCCCTGGAACAACATGGTGGCAATTGATGTTAATGGACAACGTAGACAAAGTGGGCGAGAGTCCAAATGGAATTTAAGTTCCTTCCTCTCGTGCTAATGCGTCTTTCTTTCATCTCCTTAATTTGCAGCCATTAACTAACACGCGGGGTTCAGGACCAAATCATCAACAAATGGTCAAACAAGCCTCAGTTGTGATAACTTGATTGCAGCTGATTTTATAAGAGGTGAATTTAAAAAGTCGACGTAAAAATGAAACAAAACGTTTGTTTTCGAAGGAAAAAGAAAGAGACAAGGAAGTTTTCAAGTCTTTTAATGCTAGTGAAACGAAAACAACTTGGGTCTGGTTTTGCAATCTCCCAGCGAACAATTTTAGGTTGCAAGATCGTTTCTGTAATGTTTCCATTAGTAACAAAAAAGTTATAAAGGTTATTTTGAAAGGTCTAGGAACACTCAAAATGTCCAGTTTTTTAAGATGTTGTATGACGTTATTGCTTGGTTATAAGAACATTTATTTAAACTTAAAGAACATTTTATTTAAACTTTTTATTCTGTAATGTTTTCAAAACTTTTTAAAAAACTTTAATGTTTTTAAAGTACTTAAGAACAACATTTTTTATATATGATACATATTGTTAAAGAAACGTTCTACTAACATTACTGCAAGAACTTTTTGATAACTTTGAGCAAACTTTTAGAGGATGTTATACAACATTCTAAGAACGTTCCCTGAAAGCTGGGCTTAAGCATACATGTGTGGAGCACAGTCACCCCGCCCCCAAACAAATGACATCACAGGTAAATGTCTAGAGGAGGCTCCGCCCCTCATCAACATGAACAATGACTTCAGAGAACTTCTCCTAAGTGTAATAGCTGGAGGATCACACAGCTATGCAAACAGTGACGCCTGTGCTCACTGAAGTGAAGTTTCTGGAAGCTCTGATTGGTGACACACCTCACTGACAAGTCCAGACTCAGAATCGTGTCTGTTTTACTTTGTATCTTGTTTTTCCTTGACCCAGATTCGCTGGCTGACAACATCTGAAAAACGCAGCCAGAGGGGCTGTGATTTAAATACGTGTTGTGTATGATAACAGTCAGAACCTTTGCAACTTGTTGTGTAACATTATGGGTCACGCTGCAATAACATGACAACGCACCACTGCCTAGAAATAATTCTGAACATAGTCTTTAGCCTGGAGCTGCACAAACCAGCGCTAACATCACCCCAATCCGGAGTTTAAAATTAATCAACGTTTTTAGACATTGTATTAACGTTATGGATTCGAACAGTGATATTCAAAGATATTTGAATATAAGATATTATATTATAACATACATATAACATAACATATATATATATTATAACATTTCTAAAACATTCCACTAGCAAATTAAGAATAATGTTTTAATAGACACAGTATTCAACATTATCAACACTTACTGCAAGAACATTTTTTATAACTTTGAGAGAAAATGTTATTTTAATTCTCAGTTTGCACTGTGCTAATGTGATAACATACAATATTACATGTAAGTAGACTGTTTACTTTAAAAGAACAATGTTATTTTTATTACTTGTCCCGCCCATATAACCGCGGTCCATGCATAACTACTTCAGCCATAAACAAACAGTGGAAATACTACCTATATTCTGGAAGATTATGACTCCACCTTATTAATGAATATCAAAACACAATGAGTCTTTATAAGCTCAATTAAAAGCTTTTCTTTAAGACAGTACAGCTGGGTCCAATAGTCAGAGACCTCTTGTGAATATGCTTCTATTGTGCCTTCTTTTCATTACAAAAGTAACATTAAAACTAAACATTAATATGAAATTCAGAATTTAATAGTGTTTGGAGTGCCTCCCCTCTGCTTTAATGACAACATGGTATAAAAGTTTGTGCATCTTTTTTGCTCCAATGAAAACACAGAAAACCATACCTGAACTAACAGTGTCACATATTTACTTTAATTAAACATATTTGATTTAATTAGTGACCCATAAAAAGTGATGCATATTTGTTCTAACGTGTCTTTGTTTGAATATTTGTTCTAATAAGTCATAACATTTGTTAGTTTTAAAATATTTAAAATCCAAATGAGCATTTTTGTGGATAAAATAAAATTCTACATTGTAATGTGGTCTCAGCTTTTTGGACTCCACTGCATGTTAAAATAAACAATGACCTAAACGAGGTCCCCTTAATCAGAATCAGAAGGTCTGTCAGTGCCCCTCACTAGCTCACAAATCTCTGTCACACATACGAGCTGGTGGAAATGGTCAACAACGACTCACCATCAACAGAGACATCTCAAGGCCTGCGAATATCAACCTGTCAGCTTTACATATGTATTTGAAGAAATTCCAGATCTTATTAAGGTCCAAACTCAGTGAGGTTCACACACAAACAGTCACGGTCTCGAGTATGCATACTCCAGCCCGCCTCAGCAGTGCATACTGAGGACAAGAGTCTGATAGCCTGGTCTTTGTTCTGACATATTTCCTGAACTGCATTGTTAGCCGTGGAAAGGAAACACATGCATACTCACACACGCTTTTCTGCTCCATTCTCCCGTAGGACGTGATCATCGGACAATACGCAGTCGGAGTCGACATTGTTTTTTTCTTCATGCCTTTCAGAGGTTAAAGTTCAACCAGTGTCTCGCACAGTGAATCGAGTTCCAGCCGAAGAGAAGATAGATTTTTAAAACACACGTTGATCATTGACAGAAGTTTCCAGGCTGTCTGAACAGACCGTCTACACCCTCGGCCGTGTTGTGACATTATTAAAAAAGGAGGCCTTGGTTATTTACGAGCTCTTCATAACAATAACTAATGAGTGTCTTAAACTCCGAAAGGTCAGAAGCAGAGGTGTGTAAAACTAAATTAGCTGCCGTCACAACACAGCTCTCAGGTCTGTAAAACAGCCCGACTGCTTTGAGTTAAGATATACAGACAGACTGAACCCTCAACCTCAAGACACACAATACAGCTACCGAGTAAATAAAAACTAAATAAATAAATGCATCACCAGTAACTTAATCACAACCAACACAGTTCACCCAGGACTTTGAATGTATGAAGATTTGTGCTTATTTACTTTACATTATTTTCTACAGACTTGCTACCAAGTTAATAATTAACCAATAAAAAAAACATACACTTTGTATCTCTCTTCACACACACTGTATCGCGCGCCATCGTTTGTTGATTTGTATTTCTATTATATTTATGTATATTTTAACTTTACATTAAAATGCAAAAAAACTAACACGTGGCTCTACACAGCTACATGGATGAGCAGAATTACCAAAGAGGTCAACGTGTCGGGGGTCAAAGTCACAAAGCACAGAGGATCAGCCAGGAAACAACCCCTTAACCAGCAGTGATGAATCCACATTGGGCCTTAAATTAACATGAATAGATAGTGTGTTGGAGACAGAAAGGGAAATAGAGGCGAGATAAAAGAGAGGGGCTGGTCTTCTCTATTCACAGACAGGCATTAAATAACACGGCTGTGGTCTCGGCCTCATTCTGTGAGCGTCTTCCATTAAACAAGCCAGATTTACTGCCCCCTTGAGTGTGAACCGTGTTTTCATTTAGCAAAAGCTGTGTGACACGGTGCCCTGAGGAGAGAGCAGTAACAACCTGCCTCACACGCCTGCGCAGGCTAACACACACACACACCATTTATTCTGCGTTGATAAAGCCAACATACTGGTACATGAATTCGGGATTATTTTCAAATCTCTAACTCCTCTCTGACTACTGGCTGCAGGACCTGACAAGAAAGAATGTCCACCACCGTTGCCCTAGCAACCACCTTAGCAACCGATTAGCAACACCCTGGCTATCACCCAGAACACCATAGCAACAACTCAGAACACCTTAGCAAGCATTTTTCAATCCCCATTTCATCCACTCTGAACACCATAGCAACGTCTTAGCAACGTTTCAGAACACCCCAGCTACATTTCAGAATACTATACCAATTGCCTAGCAACTGGCTAGCAACCACTTGCAACACCTTGGTAACCGCTAAGCAACGCTCTAAAAATTACTGTAACACAATGATTTATTTTATTTAAATCAACACAGACAATTACATTTACATATATAATTATTTTGTGGAAATCATAGCAAAGAAACAATTGAAGAAATACTATCATGGTGGAAAATACTTCACTGAAATATCATTATCACATTACAATGCAAAAATGTTACTGTATGTTACTGTAATAAGAATCTCAGGGAGGAAATGAGCAATATTTAAAGGGAGGAAATATCTAAATATATATTATAGACATATATATATCGAAAGAGAGATAATACAAGTAGGCATATAAATATTTTTTATGTCACAGAGCAAAAATACTTAAAAGCTCCTAAAAATGCTCCAAGACGATGTCTAATTTCTTTGTTTTGATTTTGGGGTGAAATATGACCCAGAAATGCTCTTGAAGGGTTTCACGAGATTCACCCAAGACGAGCTAGAATTGAACACAGTCTTTAATTGAAAGTAAAGTAAAAATAGAAGCTCTCTCTCTCAGAACAAACAGTTCCCTGTGCTGGTCAGCTCAGGATGTGAACCTGGGTGCTGACTGAACATCATAAGAAAACACACACACACACACGCGGGACAGGAAACACACTGTCCTCACCCACACAAAACATTCCTGCTAGACAACAAAACAACCTGATGGAGCTAACTATAGTAACCTCTGGCCCGGGGCTGCTCTCCCAGCTAACAGGGAACGTTCTCAGAACATTGGCTAAAAGCTCTCTCAAAGTTGCCAAAAAAGTTGTCACAGTAACATTAGTAGAATGCTTTCCAAATGTTATATATCATACATCAAACCGTTATTCTGAAGTTGTTAGTGGAACATTTTAATAGCGTCACAGAATTGTAAAGAGTTTGAATACCATTCTTATAACCAAACGGTAACGTTAATACAATGTCTAAAAAACTGGACAATTTGAACGCTCCTAGAACTTTCCAAAATAACATTTAGTACGTTTTATTACTTAATGGAAATGTTAGGGAAACATTCTTACAACCTAAAATTGTTAGCTGAGCTCTCTCTCTCTTCTCTATCTCTCTCTATCTCTCTCTCTCGGACCACACAGCACACTTGCTGTGATGTATGTGTGGTTTCTATGGGGCACCATCACCTCAGAAAGGTCACGGCTAAAAACAACCAAGAATAAATGGCGCCGTTTACACCTGCTATTAACATCTGTCCTGAACATTCTGTTCACAAGTGCTCAGCTGAGACAGATCGCCTTCCCAAAAATCACCTGTGCTTGGATTTTAAGAGCGGTTTACATCACCACAAAGCGGAACCACAGAACCAGTGTTTGTATTTTTCTGAGGAATAAACGTGTACAAATGACGTACTAATGGCCTTTTTATTATAAGCTGGGACAGAAGACGGAATTGTAACAATAAAGCATTTTTAGGAAAGCTTTTTCAAATTAAAACAATGCCTAAAACATGACACACACGCAAACACGGTAACGCGCAGTTTCACTACGCAGTGTGAATGTTTGGAAAACATTTAGACAACCGCAGTTTACGTGTGAGGAACATGCAATTGTGACATTAATGCATATTTATCAGCGTAACATAATGCCACAGAATAGGTCTCGTCTCTTCAGGGGCCGAACGATGGATCAGAAGGAGGCGCTTGTAAATATTTGTTTATCTTCAGCTCATGGTGACTTTGTTTTGTGTCGTTTGTTTGGTGAGGGTCCTGTGAAGCTGCCGAGTCTTGTTAGCTATGAGATGGGCTCATGAGGGGTTTATTGAGGGAGGGGCAGGTCCCGGAGCGTGTGAACTCTTCAGGGGATTAGATATTCCTGCCCCTCCTGCAGAGATGTGACCAATTACTGTCTCACGCTCACAGTGGACCAGACAAGAAGAAATTCAGGAGCAATTGTGATCCACAGCCATTAAAATGATTTTTTTAATAGAAAGGAATGGCGATATCAAGGAAGGGAAGGTCTGTCATTAGGGTTGGGGATATTTTAAACGTTCCAGGAACGTTCAAAGCAGCCCGTTTTTCAGACGTTGTATTAACACAAAACTTTAATCCTGTAATGTTTTTAAAATGTTCTTCTAACAACTGAAGAATAACGTTTCTCATGTATGATGTATAACTTAAAAAACATTCTATTATTGTTGCGGCAGGAATGTTTTTGCTAACCTTGAGAGAACTTTTAGAGAACATTAGCCAATGTTCTGAGAATGTTCCCTTTGAGTTCAGTGGATATGAAATATTCAAATTCAACATAAGAGATGAACTTTATTATTAACTATTAGATAATAAACTTTATATTAATGGACCGTTTAGATTTTCCACTAAAAATAAAAAAATAAAATCAGAAATATGCTAATACGAACCATTACCATCAAAAGAAATGATTTCCATTGAGATGTTGGTCCTCAGATTTTGCTCAGACTGTGCTGTTCACTCCTCATCAGTGACGGAAGCCAAACACATCCCTCATTAGAATTCATTACATAAACAAACACACACAATCTGCTTTCCCCCGAAAAATGATAACATCTAAACAGGAAAACAACAGGATGGCTTCCTAACAATAGACATTGAAAGCTACATGGACGTGTCACTGACTTGTTTACTAAACGTTGAACATCTGTTTCTTGTATGAAAACAAAGTAAACGGACTGTAAATGTGACCCTGGTTTCCAGTGAGCACACCCAACTGAATCACACACGGCAGGCCTGAATCTTGACCTACAGCTCCACTATAACAATGCCGATGGTGTTGCTTTGTTACAACAACACCTCCATCTTGTGGCCACTCACTCATGTCTTATTGTCCTGTGTTCAGTCAAGCAGAACCAATAAAAGAAGAGTTTTTATTTCACGACGCAATACAGAACTGGTTTCAATCCATTTTCCTACATGTGATTTAGGCCTTTTCACAGTGTAAACACAAAATCAGATCTCTCTCAGCTTCATTTGAGACTCTATGCGTTTCTAATGTGAACTATCAGATTAGAAAATCTCTGTGTGTACATGTATTTCGGGACCAGAACATTATAGAGGCTTTTAAACAGTGAGTAGCCAGCCACCAACCACTCGAAACACCCTAGCAACACTTTAGCGGTCACCCATAACAGCCCAGCAGTAGCCTCTAGTATGCAGTCTACAGGAAGAGGGCGCCAAGCAGGCGATTGAGACGTCCGCCATGTCAAGTGTGTGATCAGCCTGCGGTATGGGGATGTAGTGAGTGATGTCATCACTGATCACAGAACAGATAGCATATAATCATCAGCTGTCACCAGCTGCTCTTCAGTCACTCCTCACCTCAGAGACGTCAGCTACTGCCTGGCAGACACACAGAGCACAGAGACACACACACACAGAGACACAGAGAGAGAGAGAGACACACAGACACACACACACAGAGATACACACACACAGAGACACACACACACAAGAGACACACACACAGAGACACACACACACTCACACACAGAGACACACACACACACAGATCAATCATGCATGTAAAACCACACAAGATGTAGTTTGTAGCTTTGTTCTTGCATTAGATGGAGTGAAGGAAGGTAAAGTATCGCTCATAAATGCTGGACACATCACTGATCTTGTTGACAGACGCAGCAGTTAGAGGTTATGAGGGTCATTCCTGTTATGCGGCAGCTTCTGAACTTTTAGCACAGAAACAGGAAAGACAAGAAGGAAAAATTGAACAGCCAGACTTTACAGGAGATCAAATTTAGTGCAAATACAGCAGAGACGTACAGAAATAAGCTTTACAGAAAATACAGCACAGCAAAACACAGCAGAGACATCAGAAAAACAGTACAGAAACGAGAGTAATGATATTAAAAATTCTAAAAATAAAAGTTTATTTAGGTGAACTAAACACGAACAAAAACATTTTCACGTCAATCAAACAAACCAAACGGCTTCAGGCCGTATCAGAAAACTGCAGCGTAACAGCACACAAACCGTCCCGGCTGTCTAATGTCGTAACTACTCAAATGTTTTATAAACAGGCTGTAATATTTTAACACTGAATGTTTACACTTCTGGTGATGAATATACAGTCTATATACAGAATATACATTCTATTAAACAGGGTCTACACCAGAAGACTCGTCTGCTCCTGCCGATCCATCAGCAGCTGCAGGAAACGAAACCCAACGCAAGCGTTTGAACTGAGGGTGACATTGAACGACTCTGTACAGCGATCTTCCAGATAACATCCAGATAACACAGAGCGCTGATACGTTTGTCAACAGCTACGACCTTCATCAGAAAACAAATATCAAGCAGAATCCATGTGACAGAACGGCGTTCATTAGAGCAGATCAGTCTGGATCACTTAGCAAAATAAACTCTGGTTCCTGCAGCTCAACACATTGCATTACAGCATTGCATTAGTGGCGCAACAGGTTGTGGGTTCGATTCCCAGGTAACGTGTGCTGATCTAATGTACAGCTTGAATGCACTGTAAGTCGCTTTGGATAAATGCGTCTGTCAAATGTAAATATAATTATCTTTTATTATTTTTAATAAAGTACATCAATCAATGTGTTTAAATCAATTTAATAAAACCAAATTCATGTGAATTATTTGAAAGACATGATTTGATGTCACGGTAATTGATAAATCAGAAAGGTATCAAAATTATATGATTCAAATTCACGTATACAAAGTCTTTGTCTGAAGATTATTCTGGACTATAGATGTTAGGTTTGAAATCTTTTGTCTGAGGTGTATTACGTGACATTCATTTTAATGTAAACACAAAAACTTTAAACACTGTACAGAAGATCTAGGGTGGCTCTTGATGAATGAAGTTTGGGCATCAAACCACTTTGTGTGAGCAAAGACTCGTGCAGTCTGATAAACCTTTTCTGACACTCTGAATGTTTAAAATATTCAGAGCAAAGCTTGAAAATAGTCATCAGCACACGAGCTCGCGGTCTGTCTGACGTCAGCAGCCGTGACAAATTGATCTTCATCAAAACAATGACTTTATTCAAAGTCATCTCCAGAAGATAGAGACCCCACCATGGACCTTCTCCATCCACTCGGACATGTTCCTAGACTTTTGACTTTCCTCTTTGGAAGTTTTATAGCCGGCAACAAAACCAGCACAGATACCAAGAGCACAATCTTACGCCTTGTACGTACAGCAGACTATTTTCAAGGGCCAAAAGACACGTTACTATATGACCTATAATGTCCTGAGGGAACTCACAACTGACCAAAGTAACAATGTATAGCTTTGTTCTGTAAACAAATGGAACTGTGTGAGGTGACACGTCCCCAGAAGCTTAGCGCCCATGGAGAACATAGAACCCTCGGCTCATGTTCCACAGAGGGCAGCCTGCTGGATCTATAAAGAGAGATCAGGATGACATTACAGAGGCCTGGCACACTTGTGCCCTTCACACTGCACATAACTTGATTCAGATTGGCATCTAAAGCGTGTGTGTGTAATCCTGAGTGACTCACCCGAGGGAACGCTTATGGTGAGAACACTCGAGCAGCAAGATCAATACTCAAGCAGGCCTCAGCTGGTTTTGGCTATAGGGAAAATGGCTTTCTAGGAGTCAAGAGTGGGATTTCAGAACTGGTTTAATGATATGAAAGATGACAGAAATGTCCCCAGCCAGGAGAGATTGTGTGGGTACCTGCTGGGATCAAAGTTGTTTATGTTTAGATTTCGACGAAACGGGTTTGGGCTTGACATTGTCGAAAGTTTAAAGGCCCATTGGCGTGACAATTAGCAAAATTTTGCAATTTTGAATAAGATTATATTACCATTCTTTGTCATTTCTCGCTCACCCAGCTAACAATTTAGCTTGTAAGAGCGTTTCTGTAACATTTCAATTTTAGTAACAAAAACATTATTTTGAGGAACATCCCAGTCCAGTTTTTTAGATGTTGTATTAACATTATTGCTTGGTTATAGGAGCGTTATTCAAACTTGTTGAATTCTGTAATGTTTTTAAAACATTCCACTAACAATTTAAGAATAACACTTTTAATATATATGATATAGAACATATAACTAGAACAGCTTTTAATATCTTTAAGAGAACCTTTAGATAATGCAAGGCAACATTCTTTGGAACTTTCTTTGTTAGCTGGGTACGACTTGGAATTCCATTGTACGTACAGAATTCCTCTTACCCGGAATGTGGAAGTGTGCAAGCCCATCCTTTAAAAACAGTCAGAGCAAGTCAACTACAATTATCTGCCTCGGCTTGTTACAACATTTGGTGTGAAAGGGAAAAAACTGGGGATTTTTCCTTGTGTGTATTCAGAGTTAATGCAGCGTGTCACACCAAAGGGATATATTGGGATCCCGGAGGAAAACAGCCTCCTCCAGGAACCCAACCTGGATGACTCTGCCCTACCAATTACACAACTCAACAGTCTTCTCTGTGGCACATAAACGTTGATGATCATCACTAACACCAGCTAAGCACCATATCAGTCCACATGTGACGAGCCTTATGAGAGAAACTCCTTTGAAAAACTCCTTTGAGAAGCCACCAAAGAAGAAGAGCAAGACGTTGTAGGAGTTCCCGGTTGCCAAGTGCCACTGACACGATTCTTTGCCAAGTATTAGCAAGTCGACAAGAAAATCCCCCGGCAGAAAAGTGTCAACAAAAATCCGGCATAAAAGCCACATTCATCAACAGACAAAGACGCCGAGCTGGACGGAAATGTTTTGATTCACGTTTGGTCCATCCCGTGCAACACTGTCAGGTCAAAAGACGTGTTTAAGCCAGACAAGCCTTGTTAGACCCCACAAAGAGAGCACGCAAGCGGAACTCTGGGAAAAATACAGTTGCCTTTAACCCTTAATCTATCATGAGGACTGTCATTTAATCCTCAAAGCGATGCCCACGCTGAATTAAAGTAACTAAGTGACTGTATTAAAGTCTTTTGTAGGCCATTATCTTCTGTTGACAGAGACTCAGTGAAAGCGTTTCTGCATCAGTGGATCTGTAATGTTCTCAAAGCCTCTGAACCAAATATCTGACCATCCTATTCATTGGACATTCTACTACACACAGTGCCTCCCCAGCAACCAGGAAACATTCTCAAAACGCTGGCTAATGTTCCCTTAAACTTTCCTCAAAGTTATCAAAAAGTTCTTCCAGTAATGTTAGAAGAATGTTTTTCTAACATTACACATCATATTTCAAAAATGTTATTCTTAAGTAGTTTTTTAAAAACGTTACAGAATTAAAACATGTTTGAATAACGTTCCTATAACCAAGAAACAATGTTATTGCAACTAAAAATAAAAAAACTGGACGTTTTGAATGTTCCTTAAAAGTAAAAAAATGTTTTTAATGTTTTTTTACTTAATGGAAATGCTACAGAAACATTCTTACAACCTAGCTGAGGTCACACAAACCCCAAACGGACCTGGACTTGATTTGTTTTGTTTATTTATGAAATAACAAGATTCCATGTAAATCTCTTTGTCAGATTTTGAGGTTGTCGAGAATTTGATGTGAAATGAAGTATAATTTTCTCCCACTCCAGTCAAGCGAGAAGCTGTAAGAAATCAGAAAGAGGATCTCCTGGACCTGTGCTCCTTCACGCAAGCCTTCCGAGAAGGAATTGAGTAATGTGACACGTGCAGAGTTTTGTGTTCACATTCTTTACACTTGTTTTAATCCATTGGCAGCCTAATCATCACTCTCATACGTAACAATAGCAGATGTGTTGTCATGCTCTAATCTCAAAGTCAGATGAAGCTTATAAGAGCTGAGAAGCAATTGAATGAAACATGACCTGATGTCCATTATTAGTTTGTGTTTGACATTAACACACTCAGGTTCGAATTTCCATGTTAACAAACGCACTTGTGAGAAACCCTAGAGGAATCTTGTTTGGCTTCAACGGCCTTACCAAATTCAGTCCAAGAAATCCTGTTTTCTTACTATTGAGTGTCAAGTTGCCATCTATGTAGGCAGCGCACTAGGATTTGAAACACAGCCTGGGCATAAGGAAATAACCAGCTTACATAAACTTAATAATTGCCTAGATCACAGAAATCTTTTAAGTGAAAAGAAAGAGTTGCGCAGCAAACGGGGGAATGTTGACAGAATGTTGGCTAACGTTCTCTAAAAGTTTTCTCTAAGTTAACGTTCAAAAAACATTCTTAACGTTAGTACGTAATAACAACAACATTAATACAACGTCTAAAAACTGGACGTTTGGAACATTCCTAGAACCTTTAAACAACGTTTTTTGTTGCTTAATGGAAACGTTGGGTAAACATTCTTACCACCTGAAATTATTGGCTGGATTTGAGCTTGACTTTAAAAAGCCTAATCTTAACTTAAATAAATATTGCAGCGGCAGGACAGATAACCTTCGCTAACCAAGTATGCACAAGCACAAAGAATGACTTTCAGCGAATGTGCTTGTGGCGCAGTGTAACGGGCTGCCAGGGGTCAGGTATAGTTCCTGAAGCACTGATACTTTCATTAAACTATCGAGCGAGTGGACCAGAGGTCACTCACAGGAGTTGCCGTAGAGACCGTGCACAGAGACCGCACTGTTTTCCACTGGCCAGCAGGAGACTGGAATGTCGGGCGGGATTGTGGGTAACTTTCACTACGCCACATACCTTATCAGATAATTACACGGTAGGGGCGGAGGGAACACTGCAGGCGGTCTGTCAGACGCGAGCGATGGGGTACAGCGTCCAACAGAACCGGCGCTGTTCTGTCAACACACAGGCACAGGAAGTGACGGTCAATTTTCTTGAGTGAATCCGACAGTGTGAATTACGACATGCATACTACACTTGCTATTTCTGATACTGATTCTGATGTCCAATATACGGCAAAGCACACCGTACAATGATTGACCTTTCTGTTTTCAGCGTGACAAATTAACCAGGAATAACAAAAGCTGCCATTTTGTTAAGATCACAAATACACAAAGTGGAATTCAAAAATGCAAACTGTTTTTTTTATTTTCAAGACAATAGGATGTCTGGATGTCACTTACTTACACCTTCATCAATACAATACAAGTCTTTTCAATTTTGTTTAAATAGCAGCTATTAAAATAGATTTGTCTAATTTCTTCTTCAACTTGTTCAATAAATCAGAATAAAGCCTTATTTTGTTCTTGACCTTTACGCTCACTCTGTCGTGTTAAAGAGGTTCAATAATCTAAATAAAAACAGCAGCTGTTTAGTAGTAAAGTACAGCAGCATGTCTGATTCTTCTGGTTTCATCTAGAAAATCAGACTCCACACAGACTAAATCCACTGGTCTCTGACAGTTTAAAGCTTGAATAATCAAATACATTTCATTGTTGTTTTGGCTGCCATCCTAACTGCTCTCTGCCCTTTGGAACAGAGCAAGAAAACAGTCACGATGGAAAATTTTTGATCAGACAAGCAAATAATATTTTACATGGCCTCCGTTCAACACATACAGTTTACAGCACAGAATCAAATCACAATCAGAAATCTTAACTGAATTCTAACAGAATTGTTAACTTAAATTATTTACGAATTGTATTTTTTAAAACCTAACTGTTTAAAAAATAAAGTGCCAATGTGAATCCTACAAGCAACAAAATCCCGTTTTTCTCCTGCTAAGCTTGGCGTTGTGTTTGACTTTCTTGCGAGGTTAACAACGCTGCATGCTAGGCGGCAAATAAGAGAGAGAACTCAAATCCAGGTGTTACACAACATCTGCGTTCCTCAGAACAACACTACAGGAACGAGGGGGGGGGGGGGGTGCATGCTACCAAATCTACCAGCCCTGCACAACAAGTCACTCCAACGCAAGCTGCAGCACCTGCGGCAGTAAAAAAACCTCAATCTGAGCCACGATCTTAATTCCACAGCAGGAGACAGATCTTAAACCGGGTGCGCAGTGGACCAACGTGTTTACTTTATGATTGCTTCTTTTGATGTTGTCAGATGTCGTGCATTACGATCTGAGCGAGCTGATGACATTTTGGACTGAATCTCAATTTTGGAACATCATGATCGTTTTGTCCCACAGCTGAAGGAATCTTTTCTGATGACCTAAATGTGTCGCCTGGCTTTACGGGATCAGGAGAGAGAGAGAGAGTGAGAGAGAGAGAGAGAGACATAACCGACTTCCTTTGATCTTCTATATGTAGCTAGAGGCCAGGGGTGTGTGTTTTTATGAAGATGGGTCTAAAAATAAAGAGAGGAAATTCATCTCCAGGAACAAACATGACGTTGTCCACAATGTGGAAAAAGGGGCGGGGCATACCTGGAGATGACTTTTTAAATGGCACATGTTCCTACACCTGACCGGCCGTGTTTTTCTCACTGGAACCCTTTGTGTCCCGTATAATCAATTCTGTAACAGCACAAAAGCCCGCGCAGTCGTGTGTGGAATGACTGAATGGCACTGCAGGGGAGGGAAGTCCAGCCCCCTTTGAAGCACCGCGCCACGGTCGGACAGAAGCGCTGTGAGTGTGCGCTGAGAGAAGACCAAAACATTGAGCTGACTTTCTGACAGGAGGGAATGTGATGCAGCCAGGTGTTGACAGATCAACCAGAATATCCCAGTGAGAGGGGAATGAGGTATAAAAACAGCCAACGCTTGTCACCCGTGATCTGAAATCCCGCAGAAAACAAACATCCATCTAAAAAAAGAGGCATCATTAAATGAGCCGCCCATGCAAAAATATGCAGCTCATGCGATTTCACACCTGTCCTAAAACATAAGCAATGGCATACGGAGAAAGTGTCTAAACCTGGTCTGAGAACAGTTGATTTTTTTCTGTTTTGGGTGTCTTTAACGGAGCGAAGCAAAAGGAAACTGCATAAATAAACTCTTGCAGACAGGAAGCGCATTAAGACATCAAAGATGTGCAGATGCATAAATATTCCACACAAGATAAAACTTCATGGGGTTTCTTTCTTGCTAATACAAGCTGCCAGTTTGGTGATTAGTTAAGAGCAAGCATCCGTTCATAACCACTAAACAGCCACAGGGCGTATAAAGTTACAGCTACAACACATAAAATCCTACGTTTTTGTTCGGTCAAAGTAAACAGTAGAAAATGCTGGACAAACCACACTTGTGTCTTATTAAAGGGGCGGAGCTCTACTACCCCATTTAAAGTAGTTTAAGTGTTCTGATACACAAACACTCACACTTGCACCCTATAGAGCTACTCGCTGCAGGTAACCGTAGATTCACTCCCCTGCAAATCCCCAGGAATTTTCACCGCCCTCCTTTCTCCTGTTTGTCTAATCCCTCCAGCCCCCTGCATACTCCCTCTTCCTTCATTCAAAGCTTGTCTGTTTATTCATCTTATTTATTTTGCACATTCTCACACACAAATCAACATACCTTACATGTGTCTCTCTAGACTCTAGCAGGTTTGTTAATGTCAGGTATTTACGCTTAAAGTAACTAAAAATAAATATCTCTCTTTTAAACTAAATAATTGTCAGAAGAAGGCAGTGCAAAAATAATTTAAAGACATCAAATTTAAGTGAATAACGACAGGGTTTTATTTTTAAAAAACTCGCTCTGATTATCAAAGATTTCTACTGAAAGTGACAGAAGCAAAACTGGACAGACTCAGTGGTAACCAGTACGCTGAGGAAAGATACATCTCACCATCTCTGGTTTAGAGAATCTAAACGCTTCACGCACATGTACAACAAATGTGAAGCTCCTGCAGACCACCCCTCATGAACAAGGAGAGATGGGGGTCATCTAAACATGCATACCACACAAAGATACATATCTGATTCTCAAAAAGGAGAAATTACCAAACCACTGTAAGTCAATATCTGATCAACTTTATGACAGGGCCTGTCTTTTGCACAAACAATGGAAACTGCTTTTTTAAAGTGACCCTATATTTGTATTTTGCCAACAAATGACAAAATAGTGCAGACTGGCAACCCTATATCACAAGGTTACCAAAATCCAAGATGACTATCAGGGTACTGGGCTTCTACCACATTTGTGCTGGTCCTCTGCTTGAGAGCAAAGCGACAATGAAGCGCTTGTCTTTCTTCCCCTCTTGACCTTCAGAATCTGACCCCACCACCCCACGCAGACCACCCGATCAGACGAGCCTCACTTCATCACTCCTCAAGCTGTACAAACACATCTGTCAAACTTGTCGGTATTTACGCAACAGAACGAATGATGCCCCCCAACAATCTGACAGCTCTGCAATGAAACGTTCATTGAAATGAAAATATAATATCACAGCATCCCGGCTGCAGTTTCCACATTTCCAGTCCGACTCATCCGTCAACACATGAAATACGCGACAAATCGTCCGGACACACTTTGCGACTATTACTGTTGTTTTAAACGGATCGGTCGGACGTGCAGCCCGGCGCGTTTATCACGATCGACACTTGCATCCTTATAAACACCCGATTATTTTCTCTTTTAAATAAATAAAAGTGACTTCCAAACTCATTTGAAACTTTTTACTGCTAAGTTTAAGATCACTAATCGCCGTGTTGACTAGCAGGTCGTGCATGCACAGCCCCGGTGCAGAACGAACGCGTCTTACCTTTGGCAACAGCCCGTTTTCCTCCTTATTTTTCCCCACATGTTGATCCAAAGGCATCTGCAGAAAATCTTCTTCACAGCAGATGAAACTCACGGTGCATCCCATCCAGACAGGTTTAGGTGCGAGATATTACGACCCATTCAACGCGAACAGTCAGCGCGGCAGGTACGAGCGTCGGTCAAACGCGCTTCTGTGACTGGCTACGCGTCGACACACGCGTGTCTGTAATGTAGGCGTCTCCGCGGACTTGAACTGTTCCTTTATCCCGCACAACTCCCATTCACAAGCACGCAGCAGTGCCTCTCCTGCTGTCTGAGACCGGGAAAAGTGGGAATCTGGGATGTGTAACGCACACACCTTCCAGAACACACTGAAGGGAGTGAGACGGGCGTTCAATGTGACGCTCTCCGCTACGCTGTGTCGCGGCGCGCGTTGTTTTCTTATGTACAGTTTGGAGCTGTTTTATTTTTGTCATATAAATCGGATATAAAACACACATGATTTTTACATCAGATTCAAAGTGTCGAATCGGTTTATTATTGACAACGGCAAATATATCGATTATCGAAGTATAAAGGCGGGGTGGGCGACTTGTTGCAGAATAGTTTGTTGTTATGCTGGTTAAAAAGTATCTTCACATCCTGATATCAATCCTTACCTAAGGTTTAAATATATTTATTCATTAATGTATCTACTGTGGATGGTGCAGGACCATAAACTGTTTGTCCAATCATTGCGCTGGGTCTGAACGCAATGATAGGACATCTGTTTTGCCTGTCAAACGATGTCTTTGCATACCTCCACACACTATTGATGGAGGCGTGGCTTTGGAGAGCGCTCTGAAGGGAGGGCGGGATCTTATGCGTTCAAAGCTAGCATGCTATATTACTAGCCTGTCCGAAAAGGCGTACCCTTTCTTCTCCTTTAACTCCAAGCAGCAAAAATCTCACCAATCGTCAAGGAAAGATGCAGTCGACGTCAAACACGCGTAAAGACTATAAATATCTTACAATACAATTATTGTAAATTATTGTGAATTAGGGAAATTGCGGCGCTAAATGTCGTCATTCAAGAAAATGAAGTTCAACCTTCCAGGGTTGCTGTACACAGAGTGTCTGTCTGCTGTCTGAGACCTGTATCACCTTCAGACACAGAAATTATTTTAAGACTTTGTAAAGCCGACATCAAAGTTTATCTCTTGGCGAAATGCCATTTTCTAGTATCAATAAAGTTGTAAACTGTGAGAACAAAGTCGTATAGATACGTTTAATCAGTTCACACAGTCACTGATCCACACATTGTTTTCATGTAAGACGCTAAAATTAAAGGTTCAGGTGCTGGAATATCTTGGCTGTGATTTTTGGTGTGCATTAAAACTAAATGTGCCATTTGTCATGGGGGTTAAATGTGCTTCACACCCCGTA
This sequence comes from Botia kubotai, assembly GCA_036877585.1. Lineage (NCBI taxonomy): Eukaryota > Metazoa > Chordata > Actinopteri > Cypriniformes > Botiidae > Botia > Botia kubotai. The sequence continues at coordinate 24,810 of JAZGTI010003286.1, forward strand.
ATGTTAGCAAAAATATCTAGAACAAATGTTAAAGAGCTAACGGGGAACATTCTCGGAACGTTGGCTAATGCGCTCTTAAAAGGTCTCTCAAAGTTATTAATTGATCTTGTAGTAACAATAATAGAATTTTTTTTTCTAATGTTAAATATCATATATATTTAAAGTAAGATTAAAGTTCTTAAGTAGTTAGTGGAATGTTTTAAAAATGTTACAGAATTAAAAAATCAAGCAATAATGTTAATACAGCATCTAATAATATTAATGTCTCTAAAAGTTTTAAAATAATGTTTTAAACTCTTTCGTTACCAAATGGAAACGTTATGGAAACATATGGGAACGTTATGGATTAAGCAGTGTATGAGTCTGTTTAGTATTGGGAACGTGAATGTCGCATTGAAGCATTACAATTCTCAAGCATTTTGTAATGACAGCACAGAGCTGATTTTATTCTGTTATTTGTAGGTAACATTAATCACAGTCTCCACTAAAGTGGTCTAACAGTGTTATGATTAAAACCTCTGTTCCTGGTTTGCCTTTAGAGAAGTTTTTTAATTGCACATAATGGACAATTTAAATCCCTAAATCAATACATCTGTGATTTAGCAGCAAGAAAGTGGTTCATGTAAAAGGTTTCATTTATAACGCTCATGGTGGACACACACTCATTTGACTCCTGGCAGCCTAAGTGCCTCATTTGTTTTCTGTTGTATTAAACTTTGGTTACTCGGGCCAATAGGCAGAACTGCTTTGACTGATAAGGTGTAGCTTAAATAATGACTTGCTTCCTCTATATTCTGTCCTGGATTTTGTTTCGGTGGTAGTTTTCTCTGCAGTCTTTATAATTATAGGAAAACATTGATACACTGTGTCTAATTTAATACTGACAAAATGCATCTTGCAAATATCTAATTTGTTAAAACTTCTCTCGATGTTGTTTTCAAACTCTTAATCCTCCAGTCGAGCTGTTTACACACAAGGTTAACGATGGGACGCATAATAAGCGCGATCATTCGTAGATTTGACGAAAGTAATGATTATTTATTTCGTTATTTAGTAATGGGTGATGAGAAAGCATGCAGTATATGTTAGGAGCACGGGGACTTAAAAAAGCTTAAAATAGCAGTGCTGCAAGATAATGTGTCAGAGAGCGTGTTATTTTTGGAGCCGAGCCCAAAACTTTATGAATCCTCTCAAAGGCGTCACAAATAACCCACAGGCTGTGCACTATGTTCTGTTTTGAGCACCCATCCTGTGAATTTATAACCATCCGTTTTCACTTGTTAAACGTTTAAACTCAGTAGAGACACTGCTTTCCTTTGTTTCTCCTCCGTTGTCGGCAATTCTGAGGAGATTAGCTTATTAGCATCGGGACGGGATAGCACATAATGAAGGATAACTGCATTACTGCCACAATAGCCAAGGTCAAAGATCAAAGGGTCTTTTATCATTCATTACAGAGCCCAATTTATCTGCGTCCTTTTCCAGTGAGCATGAACTGCATTAGTATTCAGCCCAAGCAGACGGCGAGGGTGCAAGCGAGGTGAATTCAGCTGCACAGTGTTCTTTAAACCCAAAAATGAAAATGCAGACATTGTTTACTTTTGGCAAGCTCTTCTCGTAGCTCAACTGGTAGTTAGCGTGTTAGAAGCGTGAAGGTTGTGGGTTCGAATTCCCAGGGAAAATGTATAGCTTGAGTCCACTGTAAGTTGCTTTGGATAAAAGTGTCTGTCAAAGTCTAATGTCATTCTAAACCTGAATGCTGTCCTAGACTTATTATATTTTACATGCAACACAACAGAACAATATTTTCAAAAATATTTTCCATACAATGATAGTTCACAGAGACCCTGTCTGTCAAACTCCAACATGGACTTATAAAGGTCATAAATAGGTGTCATAAACAGGTGTGTATGATTTATGAGCTGTATTTTGGAGCTTAACCACCATGTTCACTATTGTTTTTCTATAGAAAAGGATATAAAATATCTTTTTTTGTGTTCAACTGAAAGCATAACAGCATAAAGTGGATCAATATATAAGTGTTACATACATTTATCAGATACAGTACTTCCCTATGGAATTTTAAGGATCATCATAAACATTCCATATCCACACAATCCACTTGCTTTTCCATGTAAATCCATCATGGGAACCAATTACACATAAACAGATGAAAGCTTTCGGGTAAGCAGTTCCTGATGGACATCCTGTTATGTTTATGGGCAAAGTGCCGAGGTTTATTTACTTTGAATATGGCGTAAATAAGGTCCTATCTTACTTAGTACTTCGCTTCTCCACACTGTCTTCCCTGACCGGCAAACATTAACTGATTAATATGTTTGCCAGACATAATTCCGGTGAGTGGCATCAAATCTTTGAACGGAATTCTTCGTTTTGTGTCTGTGATCGAAAAAACATCAAGCAATAGTTTTCAAAGCGATAGAGGTGTACTGTAGATGAATCTTCACATTCCAGAACTTGAAAGGAATCTTTTGGTCTGCTCCCGCAAGATTCCCAGGAAGATATGATGCTTTTCAGCACCTGAAACTGTGTTGTTGTTGTTGTTTTCTGTCGGTTTTACAGCATATATGTATTGCTAAAAACACACCTGATTAACACCATAAATGACGTGTCAAGACGAAGCTCAGTTCAACGATCAGTTAGAAGAGTTAAAAATACACAATGTATCTTTTGTTTGGGCTCATGTTCTGTCTGCTTCTATTCTTTTGTACCTTCCAGGGCTTCTACCTTTAATGTCCCAGATGAAAGGCATCTTGTGAGGCAGAGACGCAGCCCTGTCGAGTGTGTGATATCTCCACACAGTCCTGATGCTGTGTGTGGAGCCGTCAGTACAGATGAGACAGATGCATCACTGTTATTTCTCAAGCGATTCGGGATGGAGCCACAGAAAATAATTTGATTTATAATGATTGATTTATTATTAGTGATGTTTGTTGTAAAGTCGCGCGAGCTAAGTTTACGCTTTTATTCAAAGCGACTTACAGTGCATTCCAGCTATACATTTGCCCGTATATGTGTTTCCTGGGAATCAAACCTATAACCTTTTGCACCTTTTGCACACAATATTCTACCAGCCGAGCTACAGGAACACTTCAGGATCTTTATATTTAAAGAGAACGCAACAAACCCGTGTGAATTCTGCCCTTATATATATTTTAGTGTGAAAACACTTGAGTGTAGCACAGAAGCAGATTTATTTACTGCCGAACGTAATATGTCAAATGCGCTAAAGTTCTCGTGCATGGCCGCAGCAGACATGTTTTAATCCTGGCCTGTTGAGTATTTACACAGATTCTTTTGGGATACAACATAAAATCCTGGGGGTACCTAAAGAGCGCCTCCCCCAACACAGAAACGTGACCCATACTGTTCCACTGAATGACTACAGTCACCTGAGATATTAATTTGCTGTAATTATTGTATTGCACATCATGTCCTGACAGAACGACCTCAAATTTCAGCGCGGCTTACAATCATTACCTGACCACAACACCTAATCGGAGCTTCTGCCCAATAACATCAAACGTCTTTGTTAAAGATCCGTCACAAGGTTTGTGTTGATGCTTTGGGGCCGGTATGTTCATGCTGCAGGCCATATTGTGTGTTCACAGATGCACCAACAAACGGAGAAAATGAAGCTTTATTGCTCTGAAAATCCTTTCATTTCGACCTGTGACATGTTTTGGGAAGGTTAGGCTGCCAGGACTTAAGTCAGATTGTTGTCAGTGATCTTTGTGTGCATTCTTGTGCCAGACGTTTGCACGAGGTGGTAATACCACAGCAGGACGACAGGTCTTATCATGTTTTCTTTTATGTCAGGGTCTTGAGCAGACATTTTTCCATCATACTCGCTTCATTTTTCTATTCTCTGGAATCCTAAATCACCTCGGATTGCGGAACCCAGCTGACAGGGAATGTTCTCAGAGCATTGGCTAATGTTCTCTCAAAGTTTTAAAAGCATTCTTGCAGTAACATTAGTAGAAAGTTATTAGTAGGAAGAAAGTACATATATTAATATATATCAGACTTTAAAATAATGTTTCAGTAACATTCTTACAACCTAAAATTGTTACAAATCTAAAACATTTACACAAATCTAAAAATCTAATTTTTCACACTGTATGGCCGTCTTTGAAGAATCTGGTTTGTAGAGTGCTACACAAATGTGTTTCTTAACTGTGTGCTTCCATTGTCATGTAACCTAATAAGATTTTATGGCGTATGTGTATTGTGTTGCAGTTTAATCCGCAGAGCTGTTCTCAGAGGCCATTGTCTTACACAGATCTGACACTTTATAGCTCTCTTCTTTGCTGTAATCCAAGAGTAATCACAGAGAGCCGGGAATGACTCTGAAATTCCCGGCTGGTGCTTCTCTCCAACACTCCTGGGGCCACAAAAAGGCCCCTGTGGGAGAGAGTCTGGTGTCTGGAGGCTTCCTTCGGTCACTTAAAGGCACAGGTGCTGATAGGGGACGTCTGTGCGCGCTGCTCCGACTGCTCAGTGTTTCCAGGATGTCATTTGATATTGAGGTAAATTATAACATCCTGTTGCTGATGACTGAATTACATTTAACTCATTCCGTGGCTCAGAAAGTTCCTCCCCACTGGATTTATCTGTGTGACCTTATGGCCTCTAACCTGCTTTATTTTATTAACAGGTAAAATATGAAGAACATAAACTTGGTTTCAATGACGCAAGTGACATACCTTAACAATATGAAAATCAATGTACTTTATAAACAGCCCTTTAGGATTCAAATTCAGTTTTATTTGGTTAGCACGTTCACACTGCACTGTTGCCAAACAGCTTTGTGGAAATGTTTACCTAGTGGTCAGCACAAATTTCTACACAGATAGATAATGAGACAATACAGCATAAACAGCCTCATACAGATGAAAAGATGTAAACAAACCTCTTCCAGTACTTTGGTTTATAAACTCAAAGCACAATCTCTGTGTAATTTATCTCTGAATACAACAGATGACTGAGAACAGCTTAATATCCTGGGAAAATCCCAGCCTGATTCCTCATCAGCCCATGTTATCATAAGAGAAACATGAAGAGAGAAATTTGAGAGAACTACTTTCTCCCTCGTTGGGATTAGATATTTCATGAAAGAATGAATCATAATACTGGATTTTAATGGGGGTATATCGGTCTCAGGTTTAATTGTGTAAAATGATTACTGTAAATAATATTGACAAAAGCACTATTTTCATTTTAGAACAAGAGCTAGTGTAGAATAATACAATACAGAATTATATAATATAATATCATGTAATATCATGTAATGTAATGTAATGCAATGTAATGTAATAATATTCTGTGTATATGAACCTATAAAATTGCTTGCAATATTCCTCTTTTTAAATATGCTTTGCATAAAAATCTGCAAATGTAAATATTACGCAATGTACACAAATAAACGTGTAGCCACATAGTACAGAGTAAATACCACAGGTTAAATGTTGCCAGTAAATGATGACAAGACTGTTGTTTTCTGAGGTAAAGCAACAGATTCAGTCACAGCTGGAGCTCAGGTTACCAGGTGACACAAATGTGTTTGGTGTTGAGAAGGGTGACATTTAGAATCCAGAAGCTTTTCGGCAATTACCTTCATTCCCCTAATCCAAATGTGAAGGCCAGGGGCTGCAATGATGTGTGGAATTTGACTCAAAGCCGACATTTGGCAGCGCTTTCAAAGAGGCTGGTTATAGCCGGGACCTCACGTTCTGTGAATACACATCTCTCCCTTCAAAGGGAACGTTACAGTGCTTAAACCACAATGCAACAACACGGAAGAGCACAAGCCAGTCAGACTTGTAGAGAAAATTATGTCTGTTTTCTTAATAAATGCTGGAAAAAAAACCCAGAATTGAGTTAAAGCTGTTTTTTCCTCGGGGTGCTTAAACTGTCACTCAGGATTTTGTGTTTTATTACAGTAATCGACTCCAAATCCCTCTCTGGCTTTCAGATATTATGGATTGACTTTCCTCCACTAAACAAACGGCATCTTTACAGAGGAAGTAATAACTACAGAGCGCAATGCAGGTTCTCAGGTTCTTCCAGAACATACCAGAAGACCTTCTCGAATTTCTCGGAAGAACGTTTTAATGAATTTATACTGACAGAAACGAAGTTGCTTTTTAGTAATTATATTGCGTTAACATGTAGGGCCACGTGTTGTGTCAGCGCTTCTTTGCTGGGGTCACTTTTAATGTAGATTTTGTCAAAGGCTGCCCTCTAATGGACACCCAATACAACAAATAGTATATAAAGTCAGAAAACAGTTATCTGTTTTTTTATTACTGTTTTATCATTTCAGTTAATCGTCTAGCAAAGGTTCAAGAAGAATTTTTGCTTATGAATATTTATTTTGTGGGTACAAAACGTTTTGATAAGTCAGTCCAATTTTTGTTTCAACATTACCGGCAATATATCTCCAATTATATTTATCTATGTTATTGTGATACTATTTTTACTGTTACTGTGTTGTAAAAACTACTTCTGAATGGCCGTCCATGGCGAAAGATGCATGTTGACATCAGATCGGTGTAACATGTACAGTAGCACCAGTGACTAACTGGTCCAGACTAACCAGGTGTAACACCAACCGATGGTGACCACTAGATGCTGCTGTACCACACCAGGCTTGTATCTTCTTTCTAAACTGCCTTTCTGAGTAAATCAGTAACACAAAGCCGCTAAACTGCGTCTCACCCTACAAATGATGTTTTGGAGGCTGATTTAAGTAAAGCGTGTCTGGTAAATATCTACTAATTATACTTAAGTTTTTATCCTCTATTTTCACAAACTTAAAATTTGCAAATTTGATTCAGCATTCTGTGTCACATAAACAGGTAAGCATTGTTACAGGTAAGCTAATTTACAAAGACAACAAATTACAAATAAAGCAAATTAAAAACGACAAAGCAAAGAGGTTATATAATAAACATATAAGTAACACACACACATATATATATATATGGCTATAGGTTCCTGCAAAAAGCCACAGTAAACTCATTTGGGTGCTGTGAATCTTGACCTTTCTTCTGTTTTGTGTTCTTAGTGCTGGTCTATTGAGCATTTGGCATGTGTGTAATTTGTGGTTAAACATTTTACTCCTTTAATAGCTCGTGGGCGTATATATGCAGTAATCCTCTCGAGAGACCTCTGAGGAAAAATACAGTGATTGGTTTGGTGATGGTGGTTTTGTGATGGTGGTTTTGTGATGGTGGTTTGTGATGGTGGTTT